>PVJI01001532.1:104082-176640 GCA_004026765.1 Micronycteris hirsuta
AAAAAAAAAAAAAATAAAGATAAAGATAGAACCTTGGCTACTGTTAAAGGAAGAATAGTTGGCAAACAATATGCACTGTACCTCTCTTTAACCTTTCATTTCCAGGGGTCATTATTGTAAAATCTCTGCCTTGACACCCTAACCCAGGAGAGCACATATGTTCCCTGAGCTTACAAATTGCCTGGTATACCCGCAAGTGAAAAAAGGAAGGAGATGAACATTGACTACCTAGTATGTATGGAGTCTTTATAGAAATTATTATTACATTAGGTCCTTCAGCGGCCATCGGAGGAAGGCACTGTTTTATCACCCCGTTTTCCTTAGACGGTCGAGAGTCCTGGGATGCGAGAGGATAAATGACTCACTGAGGTGCACTCTGCCCACAAGCCGCGCACGTAAACAGAAGCAGGGTGTGAGGGTTCACTGCCTGTTTTTATACTTTAAACAGAGTATTCTATTAATTTTTTGTAGTACTATTCAAGCTCATTTCATTTGTTCTTGCAACATAAAACTCAAACAGTATTATTTAATGTTCTGATGTACATGGACTAGGATAATATGAGAAACCCAATTGTATCAAAAGTATTACATTGTGGAAAAAACAAACTCACATATATCAAAATGCTCAAAGCACTAGTCTTCCTCCATTACTGCTTAGAAAGATAGGATTGTTTCTCCATTTACAAAATACAATCAGGACAGTTTAAATTTTTAAAATTTTGCATGCAAAACACTGCAGTTGCTTATATATGGGGAGAGTGTGCTCACCAGCTTTTATACACAATCAAGTATACAACGTTGCATGGAAGAAAACAGCAGCTTAGTTAAAGTTTTAGGGGGAAAAATCAAATAGGTACATATAGATTTAAAATCCATTATTCAGGAGAGAGGAAGCAATGAATAAAGAGCTTCCTTGCTTGCAGCTTCCACACCCTGCACCCGCCTGCCTCTCCTTCATGTCCCACTGGGTTTAGAAGGTGAGCTATGCATAGGAGGACACTTGAGTATTGTGTTAATTTTAAACAATGGGAAGTAAGTGTTGCTGAGGATATGAAGAAATTACAATCTTCATACGTTGCTCATGGAAACATTGAATTGTGCAGCTGCTTTGGAAAACAATCTGGCAGTCTCTTAAAACATGAAACAGACTTACCTATGACCCAGTTTCCACTCTTAGGTATATGCCCAAGAGAGCTGAAAACATATGTTCACACAAAAACTTGTACACGAAAGTTTTTAGCGGCATTATTCATTATAGCCCAAGGTGGCAACAACCCTCTGTCCATCAGCTGATGAACAGGCAAACACAATGTGGTGCAGCAGGCTGCGTTTTATTGCTCTTCACTGTGTTGCACCTCCTGTGAGGTGCATTTTTTTTTTTTTTTTTTTTTTACAAATTAAAGGTAAGACTATTTAAAAGCAAAAAGATTGGCTTGCTGAAGGCTCAGGTGATGGTTGGCATTTTTTTGGCAATAAAGTTTTTAAATTAAGGTATGTACTTTTCTGAGACATAATGCTATTGTATACTTAATTGATTACAGTGTAGTATAAACATAACCTTTAAATATTTCTTTGAGAGAGAGGAAGGAAGGAAAGAAGAAAGAGAGGGAGAGAAATATCGATAGTTGTCTCTCGCGTGCCACAACCAGGCATGTGCCCCAACTGGAAATCGAACCGATGACCTCTTGAGTCACAGGCCGGTGCTCAGTCCACTGAGCCACGCCAGCCAGGGCGAAACACAACTTTTATGTGTACTGGGAAACCAGAATTCACGTGGCTCACTTTATTGAGATACTCACTTTGTTGCGATACTTGCCTCATTGCAGCGGTCTGGAACCCAACCTGCAGCATCTCTGAGGGTCGCCTGTGTGTGTCTACAAGGAAATATTAATGAACCACAGAAAGAAATGAAGTGCTGACACTGCTGTAACATGCCACAGATTTTATGATTCCATTTATGGGAAATGTCCGGAATTGGCAAATCCACATAGAAAACAGATTAATGCTTATCACAGGCTGGGGAGAGGGGAGGGTTGGGGAGTGAGGGCTTAATGGATGCAGGTTTTCCTCCTGGCACTGGGTAATGGTGATGGTTACACAACATTGTGAACATGCTAATACCACTAGTTACACACTTTAAAGTGGTTAAAATGAGGAAATTTCTGCCTGGCTGGTGTAGCTCAGTGGATTGAGTACGGGCTGCGAACCAAAGGGTTGCTGGTTCAATTCTCAGTCGGGGCACATGCAGGGGTTGCAGGCCAGGTCCCCAGTGGGGGCCATGTGAGGGGCAACCACACATTGATATTTCTCTCCCTCTCTTTCTCCTTCCCTTCCCCCCTCTTTGAAAATAAATAAATAAAATCTTTTAAAAACTGAGGAAATTTCTATTAATAAAAAATAGAATGTAGTTTTTATATGATAATTTTTCATTCATTTAGCACATTTTTATTGGAGTATCTGCTGTGTGGCAGATGAAATTATGTTTAGTACAGTGCCTCTGCTGGAGGTATCGAATGGAAATAATCTGCTTTACATTCAGTCACATATCAAGTATCATCTTTGGTACTAGAAACATATCTAGGAGATAGTATTGGTCCTCACTCAGGTGCACTAAAATGAATTAATTATAATGAAAGTAACTGCTGTCTGTGAGTGCTTGCTGGGTGCTAGACTTAATGCTGGGTGCTTCTGTTTATTTGATTATTTAATCCTTGCAACAGCCCTGTTGGTAAGAAATCTGTGCATCAAAAGACAAGATAATTTGTGCAGGCTGGAGCCAGGATTCCAACCCAGGTCTGCCATACTTTTGGTTTTTCTATTCTCAGCACCTTGAATTTCTTCTATGAACAATAATAAGATAGGTCATGATTACAGAGCCAATTTAACGCTTTAAAAGTCTGTGAACAGGGCCTGGCTGGTGTGGCTCAGTGGATTGAGCGCGGGCTGGGAGCCAGAGGGTCCCGGTTCGATTCCCAGTCGGGGCACATGCCTGGGTTGCGGGCCAGGTCCCCAGTGGGGGCCATGTGAGAGGCAACCATACATTGCTCTTTCTCCCTCCCTTCTCTCTCTAAAAAATAAATAAAATCTTAAAAAAAAATTTTTTTTTTTTTTTTTTTAAAAAGTCTGTGAACAAAGTTTGCACAGTTCTGGTTATCACCGAACATGCCCCTTCTGCAGCTTTTGAGGAGGTGCCCTCTCTGGTATCCGGTCTCTTGGGGACCACGATGTCCGGTGTTCAGGCGGGCTGTCTTCAGAGGCCCTGACATGTGTTGACTGGCAGGGGCCCCTGACAGTAGCCAACTCTGCAAGCTCATACCCCACAGCTTTGCAAAGAAAGGTACAAAATACAGCGCTGTAACCATAATCTCTAAAGTTTCACCTAATTAGAGAGTGAAATAGTTTAAATGGCTCAAGTCCCGCCTCATGGAAATCCTTGTGATCCATTGGATGGATAAGGCTGAGCATTTTGGAGATGGTGCCTGTAGACCACCCCGTAATTTGTAAGGAGATCAGAGAACTTAGATGGCGAGAAAGGGACCAGGTTACAGTCCCTGTGTCCTAGAGCGTCAGGCTCTGCCACCAGTGTGGCTTGAACCTGCGTCTCAGAATGTCAGTGGGGCCCTCCTGTTCTCTGCTTAGGCTGCATTTGCACCTCAGGAGACAGGCTGGGGTGGCAGCTGGGGTGGCAGCTGGTGGAAGCTGTCCATTAGGTCGGCTTTGCCACATCAAGTAATTTGTCCTAGGCTCCATGGCTGATTTTTCAGCAAGCTCTCATGAGCGTAGGGAAGTCAGGCTGTGTACTGTGTGTGCATGCAGCACTGATGGAAGCTTCAGAGCCTCTGCCGCCCCTGGAATTTAATGTATTGGATTGACAGAACCAAATAGACAGTCAGATAGGCAGTGGGTTACAGGGACTCTCCAGGCTGTCCTCTTAAGCCTTCCTCAGATTCTAGGCACTGAAAGGATAAACGAATCCTATAGACTGGGTCTTACTTTGTAACATTAACTGGGCACCTACATTTACAGGACACTGTGCTGTTCACTTTCCCCGCGTTCTTTCCCTTAATTCTCAGTACTGTGATGCAGGTGTTATTACCCTGATTTGCCAGACAAGAAAACTGAGGTTCATAAAGTAACTTGCCCAAAGTCCCACAGATAGTAATCCTGCCCTTATGGAACTTGTATGTTAGCGGGAAGGGAAGAGAGTAATGGTGAAAGTGACTGAGGGCCCAGGGCCAGGCGGAACCGGACTGCGGGGGCTGCGTTGGTCCTGTGTTTCCTGGACTCCACGGCGCTGTCGCCCGTCGGTGAGGGGAAAGTGCTTCCGTTACACAGGCGCGTGTTGACTGAAAGACACCTCCAGGCTGTGTGTGTCCGGCTGCGCTCCCCCACAAAAAGTGAGGTCTTGAGTATGTTCCTAAGTTTCAGGTTTCTTGGTGGATTATCACTGAGTTTTCATAATCCGTCCTAGATGCCATGTGTTTGTTCTCAAAACTGCTGAACTGGGTGTGTTGTCAGTGTGGCACACATCTGGGAATCAAAAGTTCCAAGTTTAAGGTCTGCCTCTGCTGTAGAAATATCAGTTTAATGTGAGTATTTTATTCTTCTATTATAATAATAGTAATAATAGAATAGCTAACACTTACTGAGCTTGTGCCATGTGCCAGACCCTACACCCAAACACTTCACACTTCACATGTGTCGGCTCACTTCAGCTCTTACAGCCCGGGGGTCGTCATTTTCATTTGATAGATAGGGAGACAAAGGTATTCAGAACTAAGAGTCTTTTTTTTTTTTTAAGGTTTTGTTTGTTTATTTTAGAGAGAGGGGAAGGGAGGGAGACAGAGTGGGAGAGAAACAGCAATGTATGGTTGCCTCTCACGTGGCCCTCACTGGGGACCTGGCCCGCAACCCAGGCATGTGCCCTGATGGGGAATCGAACTGGGACCCTTTGGTTCCCAGCCCGCGCTCAATCCACTGAGCTACACCAGCCAGGCAGAACTAAGAGTCTTGCTCAAGTTCATAGTTGCTATGTGGTAAAGTGGTCGGGATTAGAACCTAGGAATTCATTGCTTCTTTTTAACTTAGGTTTTTTGAGGTATAATTTACATACAGTAAATATCACCCTTTTAGTTGGTGATATTTAGTAAATACACACAACCAAGATATAGAACATTTTCATCACTTTAAAAGTTTTCTTGTGCCCTGGATGGTGTGGCTCAGTTCGTTGGGCATCCTCCGCAAAGTGAAAGGTCACCGGTTTGATTCCTGGTCAGGGCACATGCCTGTGTTGCAGGTTCGGTCCCCAGTTAGGGTGCATACGGGAGGCAACCGATCAGTGTTTCTCTCACACATCGATGTTTCTCTCCCTCTCTTTCTCTCTCCCTTCTCCTCTCTCTAAAAAGAAAGGGAGAGAGGAGGGAGGAAGGAAGATCTCTCATGACCCTGTGTGGTCAGTCCTCCCCCAACCCCCCACAGCCCTCAGCAACCACTGGCCTTGTATTCCATCTGTACAGCTCTGTCTTTTGAGACTGTCATATACATGAAATCTTACATCGCTTAACCATCTGTGTCTGGCTTCTTTCACTTAGAAGAATGATTCTAAGATTCACCTATGTTGTTTCAGTAGTTCCTTTTTATTCTAAAAAGCATACCTTTGCACAGATAGATCACAGTTTGTTCATCCATTTAGAGTTGATAAACTTTGATCTGTTTATGGTAGAGGTGCTATAAAGCTGCTAAAAACAGAGATGTACGAGTGGTTATGTGAGCATATGTTTTCATTTATCTTGAGTAAATACCTAGTAGTCCAGGATTTCTGGGTCATATGCTAGGTGAGTGTTTAACATTTATAAGACACTGTCAACTGTTTTCCGAAGTGGCTACACCTACCACTTTGCCTTCTGACCAACAAACAATATATGAGACTTACAGTTGCTTCACTCCACATTCTCACATGAACTTCTGTATTGTCTGTTTTTTATTTTTTTTAAAGATTTTATTTATTTATTTATTTTTAGAGAGAGGGGACGGGAGGGAGAAAGAGGGTGAGAAGATGTACAAGAGATACATCGATCACTTGCCTCTCGAATACCCCCTACTGGGGACCCAGCCTGCAACCCAGGCATGTGCCCTGACTGGGAATCGAACCGGCGACCTTTCAGTTCACAGGGCAGCACCTAATCCACTGAGCCACACCAGCCAGGGCTATTATCTCTTTTTTAAATTTTAGCTATTCTGCCAGGTGTGTGATGATTTTAATTTGCATTTCCATAATTACTTATCATGTTGAACATCTTTTTTTGTTCTTTTTTTTTTTTTAAGATTTTATTTTTATTTATTTTTAGAGAGAGGGGAGGGGAGGGAGAAAGAGAGGGAGAGAAACAGCAATGTATGGTTGCCTCTCACATTGCCCTCACTGGGGACCTGGCCTGCAACCCAGGCATGTGCCCTGACTGGGAATTGAACCGGGACCCTCTGGTTCCCAGCCCGCGCTCAATCCACTGAGCTACACCAGCCAGGGTTCTTTTTTTGTTCTTATTTGCCATCTGGTATCATATTCTTTTTTTTTTTTAATAATAGATGGGAAGGGAGGGAGAAAGAGAGGGAAACATCAATGTATAGTTGCCTCAAGTGTGCCCCCTACTGGGGACCTGGCCTGCAACCCAGGCATATGCCCTGACTAGGAATCGAACCAGCAACCCTTTGGTTCACAGGCTGGACCTCAATCCACTGAGCTACACTAGCCAGGCGTGGTATCATATTCTTTCGGCCTAAAGAAGTTTCTTTAGCATTTTCTCTAATGCAGGTCTGTTGTCAATGGCATATCTCAGCTTTTCTTTGAGAAAACCTTAATTGATCTTCATTTTTGAAAAATGTCTTTGCTGGATATTGAATTCTATACTGACAGTTTTTCTTCTTTTAGTACTTCAAGAAATATTTCTTCTTTGTCTTGTGGCTTGCTTAGCTTCTAGAGATGTCTGCTCCATCTCTGGTCCCCTGTGTGCGACCCTCTCTCATCTTCCGCCTGCTTTCAGGATTTATCTTTGTTTTTGGTTTTCAACATTTAACTACGACGTGTCTAGGTGTGTTTTCTTTGCTTTTTTGTTTAATGTTTATTTTTAAAATTTATTTGCTTGGAGTTTGCTGAGATTCTTAGATTACTTTTCATTGACTTTGGAACATTCTTAGCCATTTTCTCTTCAAATATTTCTTCTGCTCTGTTCTCATTTTCTTCTCTTTCTGGGACTCCGATTATATATTGTTAGACCATTTGATAGCTTTCCACAGGTGTTGGATGCTCTGTTTTATTTTTGTCACTTCTTTTTTTTCTCTGTGTTTCATTTTGGATAATTTCTATTGACCTATCCTTTTCTCAGCTGTGTGTAGTCTGTGTATGAGCCCACCGAAGGAATGATTTTATCTCTGACAATTGTTTGTTGTATTTCTGGCATTTACGCTGGACTCTTTTTACAGTTCTCACATCGCTGCTGAAATGTCCAGTCTGCTCAAGCGTGCGGCCGCCTCTCCCACTCGGCACTTTCCGTCGACCCTGTAGTCTCCAGTAGTTCGGGCCTCTGGGTCGCGAGCGGGTCTGCTTCTCTGGATTGTCTCATCTCTCCTTCTCTTAAATTGAGATGTAACTGACATATAACACTGTATTTGTTTTTAGGTTTACAACATAATGATTTGGGATTAGGTATATTTTTTGACCAGATGTTTTATCTCTTAACAATGAGTCTTTTTCTTCCCTCTTTCTGTCTTGCATACTTTCTTGCTTTTATGTGTGTTGTAATATTTCACTGAACACCATACACAATACATAGGAGAACCGCAGAGGCTGAGCCCGCACACCTGGAAAGGGCAGGCCCGCCCAGTGTGGGGACGGAGCCCTTCTGTCGGCAATGAGCCAGGTCTGGGCCCTCTCATTTCTGTCACTGTCCTCAGGGCACACCAGGCTCCACAGCCACACAGTGGTGAGCTACCGGTGCCTTGTGCTTAGTGTGGAGCCTGGGGTGCCAGTGGGGCGCCCGCAGTGTGGAGCAGCTGCTACAGGCCCACGCCCCCAAGGGCGTCTTTCCCCTCCCTCCCTCCGTGGGGGGCTGCTGCTGCTTGTTCCTTGGTGCTGCGCTCTGTGAGGGCGAGGGTGAGGGTGAGGGCTGGGGTGGGGGAGTGTCTTGGTTCTCCTGTCCATCCTCACGCTTAAACAGGATATGCTGCTGGGCTTCAGGGGTGGGACCTTTTCAGCATTCCTGCACCCCCCCCCTCCCTGGCAGCCAAACACTGCCTCGCATCTTTGGCGGGTAGGAGAGAGTCCTTTGCTCCCTCTCCACAGGGCAAACAGGTTCTGTTTCTACCCTGGCCCTGGGAGCAAGAGGGTTTGGTGCCCCTCTCCTGGCAGCTTAAGGAAGGCTTTGCTTCCTTTGGGAGGAGGGTCTGGGAAGCAGCAGGGTTTCACACCTGTCCACCAGCGGCAGCTATCACACCGCCACACCGGGCCACCAACCCGTCCTGTCCTACCCCAGTCTCTCTGGTGGGCGCCGGGTGGAGGTCTGCCCAGAACTGCTGGCGAATGAGTGCAGACTCCTGTTGTGTCAGGGGCTGCTGGTTATCCTGGACTGAGGGGCTAGCCTGCACCCAGCCTTTACAGACTTGTGAAAATTGTAGCTGCTTCCTTCTTACTTGCTTTGCTTTCATGGCGGCTACCTCTTCCTCTATGCTCTGTCAAAGATGAAACACTTTGGTGCCATCTGGCTCTCCTTGAAGGGTCTTCTTATGCTTTAGGATTAAATTCCATTTGTCTGCAGACCTCAGCTTCCTGACAGGTTGATAAAACTTTTGAACTTTTTCTCATTTGGATGGAAGCAGGGTTCTCTTACTGCTTTCTACATCCTAAAGGGGAGTGGGACTCCCCCAGAGCTTTTTAAACCCCAGCTCTACACTCCCTCTCAGGGACTTTCATTTCCAGGATCTAGTTCATACTTCACCGCATAAGATACGGTCGGGTGCTTGTATCTCCTTCCTAGAACCTGCAGATCAAAAACGGGAGTCCAGAGAAATCAAATGTACTAAGACAGAGCGATCAGAACCAAGCGAGCCCCCTGCATGCAGGAGGTCATTTCTTGTGCCCCCTCCCACTTGAGAAAGAAGCGTGGGCCCTCCTGTATGCGTCGCCCTTCTTTCTGTACAACTGCACCTCGAGGACAGCCCCCCCCCCCCCCCCCCCCCCCCCCCCCCCCCCCCCCCCCCCCCCCCCCCCCCCCCCCCCCCCCCCCGCACAGAGGGCCGGGCGGTTTCCTGTGCTTTATCCCATCCATCCGCACACGTCCATGCGATACGGGAGCAGATGGTGGTCTCTCTGTCCTCGGCTGAGAGAGGCCTGGAAGCGGAGGATCACATGGCCCAGCTGGTCCCAAACCCAGACTCTCTGACTCCAGCCCGGCCCCCACCTGGGCCACACCACTGTGCTGTGTGCTGATTCTGAGGTCTCCTGGGCAAAAAATAAAAGAGCTCCCACAGCTCAGGGTTTAAGTGATTCATTTTGTGATTCAATCCTGAAACAGAAGACAGTCTGGTTTTATAGACAAAAAAAAAACAAAAAAAACCCAACATCCTAAACCGTATCACATTAGTTAAGAAGAGTTTCGCTTGTAACTGGGTGGAAAGTGAGCCCCGTGGCCGAGCCCCGGCTGACAGCCCGTGTCCTTCTGTCTTCCCAGCTCTCGTCGGAGCCTGCGGTGGGAACTACTCAGCTACGACTTCCGTCATCTACTCCCCTGACTTTCCTGACACCTACGCCACAGGGAGGGTCTGCTACTGGACCATCCAGGTGCCAGGAGCCTCCCACATCCACTTCAGTTTCACCTTGTTTGACATCAGGGACTCCGCGGACATGGTGGAGCTGCTGGACGGCTACACCCACCGAGTCCTGGTCCGTTTCAGTGGAAGGAGCCGCCCACCTTTGTCCTTCAATGTCTCTCGGGATTTTGTCATTCTGTATTTCTTCTCTGACCGCATCAATCAGGCCCAGGGATTTGCTGTCTTATACCAAGGTGAGACTTCCTGTGTTCCCTGGGCATCCCTTGCACACCTCGTGACCTGTGGACCTTGGGCAGTTCTTGCCAGAGGGTCTGAGTCAGGAGTTACTGGCTCAACCTCCGGATTCTCCCACCTCCCATTTCATAACTTGTATACATTTTATGGTACAGAAGAGAGGTAAAACCTGCCCTGGCTGGAGTAGCTCAGTGGATTGAGCGTGGGCTTGGAACCAAATGGTCTCGGTTCAATTCCCAGTCAGGGCACATGCCTGGGTTGCGGGCCAGGTCCCCAGTGAGGGCCATGTGAGAGGCAACCACACATTGCTGTTTCTTCCTCTCTTTCTCCCTCCCTTCTCCTCTCTCTAAAAAAAAAAACAAATAAATAAATAAAGAGGTAAAACCTGTCAATTTTGCCATGTTGCAGTTCTAATAGGAGAGTTGAAAGAACACCTGAAAGAAAAAGCTGAGGTTGGTAGAACTGGAAGGCTCTGAGGAGGTCATTTGGTCCATCCTCCTGCCTCTCAGGACCCCAGCCGACCTTGCAGTCCCCCTGAGATGGAGCCCCGCTCTGTGCCCCTCCAGTGCGGGCACCTGTGTTCCAGGCGCATCTCTTTGCCGGCACACGAGACACACAGCGGGGGTCTGAGACGTGGCCTTTGTCCGAGATGGCCAGGGTGTCGAGAAGAATTCTGTCAGTGTGTGCCCCGGGGGAGTCAGAGTGGGGAGGCCTCCCCGCAGAAGGGAGAGTCTGAAGAACAGGCAGGATCGGCGTCAGCAGACGGGGGGGCGGGGGGGGGGGGCGGAAAGACGGCCTCCCAGGCTGAGGGAGCCACAGCTACAAGGCACAAGGGGAGGGAGACAAGGAGGTGCGCTCAGGTGTCTGCCAAGAGACCAGTCAGACGACTGGGAGTCGACAGGTCCTTTCTTCTGCCTCCTTCAGGACCAAGGCCTGGCAGGTTCTGCTGGGGCGCCAGTGGGGCCAGTGGAGAGGATTGCACCCAGAATTATATCAGAGGAAACAGTCTTTCTACATGACGAGTGCCCCCCCCAGCTCTTCATTGTCTTTACCCGCTTTTCCCAGTTAATTCCTTGTGCTCTTCCAGCCGTCAAGGAAGAACCGCCACAGGAGAGGCCCACTGCCAACCAGACGCTGGCCGAGGTGATCACAGAGCAGGCCAACCTCAGCGTCAGCGCTGCCCAGTCCTCCAAAGTCCTCTACGTCATCACCACCAGCCCCAGCCACCCACCGCAGGCCGTCCCAGGTAGCAGTTCCCAGACCCCTTCACCGGGTGGGCAGCCGCAGAGCGCGAAGGCAGCGCTCTTGGCAGTTACAGGACCCGAGTGCTCTTGGATGCTTCTCATTCCAAGGACGTCCAGGGTCCTTGCTCTGTCACTGTGTTTGTCCTGGCCTTTGAGGGACATTTTACCATTAGCTTGATGCCTTAGGGAAAGAGTGCTCACCAACACGGACCCTACACGGGTGCCTTCCATACATTATGATCGATCAGCTCATCCAGTGTTTTCTCACATTGAGAAAGTCTTTCTAGAGCCACAAGTTGTAGCCCCCTAAATTCTTTGGCAGTTTTAAGAGCTTCGTAAGTGCCTTAATGATGCCAG
This sequence comes from Micronycteris hirsuta, assembly GCA_004026765.1. Classification (NCBI taxonomy): domain Eukaryota; kingdom Metazoa; phylum Chordata; class Mammalia; order Chiroptera; family Phyllostomidae; genus Micronycteris; species Micronycteris hirsuta. The sequence continues at coordinate 115,737 of PVJI01001532.1, forward strand.
ACACTGTTGTAGGCACTGGACTATATATGCAATAAACCAAAAGCATATACCCTCCAGTGGCCTATAAGTGGGGAGAGAAAGACAAGAAGCAAAATGAAAACTCAGACAGTGGTAAGAGCTGTGAAGGAAAGTCGTGCAGGAGAAGGACTGGGAATGGGTGGTGGTCTTGTGGTTCAAGCTGGCTAACTTAGTTGGGCACAGACTTCCATTCTCTCTTTCCTGCCAAGGAAACCGGGGCCTGTATGAGCTGATAGAGCTGCAGTGTACTGTTAGCAGCAACCGAGCCTAGAGATTTTCAGACTATTTCCCAGGTCCCCTGAAGCACCCTCCACAGAAGCCCAGGGATGAGCGCCTCCCCAGCACTTGCCTGCGTCATTTGTTAGTGTATGCCGATAGGGTTTCACAGGTCTCACCTCTCCTTCCTCAGATGAGGAAACCGAGGCCTGCAGAGTTTATCTTACTCATCTGTGGTTGCACAATAGAGACAGAATGTGCACCACTCCTTTTGGCTCTGAGTCCAGTGCATTTTGGACCACACCTCCTGCCTCTCTAAAGCCAGGTGAGGTGCTGCAAAGGCTAGGACTCCGTGCCAGCCTAGCTCTAGGCCGCATTTGGTGGCTATTCCCACCTGCAGGGAGCTCCTTAGCCAGACCTTAATTTCTAAGCTGCCAGTGTTCACCAGGGGCTTCCTTCTAAAAGCTTAGGTCAAACTGGCCTCATTAAGCCTGTCTTTTGGACTTGCAGGATGGACTGTGTATGGCCTGGCAACTCTCCTCATCCTCACGGTCACAGCCATTGTAGCAAAGATACTTCTGCACGTCACATTCAAGTGAGTACAACAGAGCTGCCTAGTTCCCGAACAGAAGACTCAGAATGCCTTTACTATGTTTCATTTGTCTGGGTGAAAGTGCAACATCAGAGGTGATTCCAAAGCCCTTAGTCCTAGGGAAAGTAACACAGTAGACATTCCTCATTCTTTGTAGGGTGAAATGTACAACTGGACAAATTTCACTGAGGTCTGAGGAATTGTGTTTGCTCCTGTGTCCAAAGGATACAATTTCAAGGAGGATTGAAACAGTCTAGGCATAAAAAGCAACAATTTCCATTTTTTGCCTTGTGCCGGACCCTTAAAGAGATCTTGGTGCAAGAGCAAAGAATTGCTAGGACAATACCGTGTGTATATTCCTGATGCCGTCTAGAAAGTGGGAAACATCCTGAGGAAGAGAATGCTGACATTAACTATAGCTTAATAGTCATTTTAAGGCAGTTAATTTTTTTACTTTTTAAAAAGATTTTATTTATTTATTTTTAGAGACGGGAGGGAAGAAGAAAGGGAGAGAAACATCAGTGTGTGGTTGCCTCTCACACGCCCCCTACTGGGGACCTGACCCGCAACCCAGGCATGTGCCCTGACTGGGAAATGAACCAGCGACCATTTGGTTTGCAGGCCTGCGCTCAATCCACTGAGCCACAGCAGCCAGGGCTTAAGGCAGTTATTTAAGAAGCTTGTAGAAGTTTCATCCTTCAATGCTGACCATTTGGGAAAAAAACATTTCCTATATTTTGCCGCTCTGGTTTAATAGTTGTTCTTCCAGGAAAGGGGTACTGAAGTTTGTGTATTTGCAGAGGAGAATCCTTTCTCCTTTTTCCTAGACTTCAACTCCTTCTTTCCTGTGGTTCCCAGCCCAGGCTCTCTCCATTTCTTTTCTTTTTCTCCCCAGTTTTATTGAGATATAATTGATGTACAAGCTATGTCCATGTCAAGGCCTTCCTGAACGTTGGTGTCCAGCGAAAGCCGCTTCCCCTGACCTTCTCACACGCCGTCTGCCACGGACTTTTTAGTGCATTAAATGACGGCCCCTTCATTGCCCTGTGAAAGCTGCCCTTGCCACACTGGGACCACCCATCGGCCTCTCCACCCTGCGTGTTACATTTTCCAGTAAAAACAATGTCATTATTGTTTACTGATTCCACTCGCATGCCATACATACACTTTTTAGTCACAATCCACATGTTCTGGAAGCCTCTCAGGCACAGGCCTGACCATGTGTCTCCTACACAGCAGGAAAGCAGGAGGCTTCCTCTAGGGCCCAGCAGCTCCCAACACACTGAGGCCCTAACACATCTCGGGCTCCCATGTGACTCTGGAGTCCGTCCGCAGTGCCAGCAGTAAGCAGGACCTGCTTCAAGCAGAGCGGTTTTGCCTTTATCCCGTTTTAGTCAGGTCGGCATGTAGGTAAATGTCCTTTGAAGAAAGAGTTCTTCTATTTAAAAAAAAAAAAAGAATTTGAAAACTCATAATCTCCCAGGACAGCCCTTTCCAGATTTGCGTAACTCTACGAGTTAGAAATTTCTTTATTACGCTGAACTGGAATCTGCCCCGCCACACTCCCGTCCCACCCTGCAGGGCACATCGCGTCGGCCCTGTAGGCCCTCGGACCCCTAAAGGCAGGTGCTAGGCCTGTCCCGTGACCAACGCTCACTGAGCACCCCGTCTCCTAGGTACAGGTATCTCGTGAGGTGGCAGGTGGTTTGGGGTGCCGCACACGAAGAACTCTTGAGTTATTTTTGTTTGACAGATCGCATCGTGTTCCTGCTTCCGAGGACCTTAGGGATTGTCATCAACCCGGGACGTCAGGGGAAATCTGGAGCATTTTTTATAAGCCTTCTACTTCTATTTCCATCTTCAAGAAGAAGCTCAAGGGTCAGAGTCAGCAAGACGACCGCAATCCCCTTGTGAGCGACTAAAGCACCGTCTGTCCCTGGGCCGCGAGGCTCCTCTGACGCGAGGCCACAGGGGCTGCCTCTCCCGGGGTTTCTCCCCGCGAACTCTTCCTGCCTCTCCTCGGCCCCTGCAGAGGGCCTGCCGATGGACCGGGAAGGGGCGCTGCTGCAGGGGCCTGGGCTCCTCCTGCTTCGTCAGCTGCACTTCAGGGAGAGACACCGAGGGTCCCAGGGTCCAGGGCCTCCCGTATGTGTGTCTCTGCTCTAGGAGTGGGGGTGTCCGGGCGCTGGGGCTGAGAGGACAAAGATGGTTGTGCCCAGCACTGGGTTCTGGCACGTTCTAGGTGACTGTCAGGTGGTGGGTAAGTGCAGCGTGTGTCGGATCTTTCTTGCTTCGTCGCCATGTTGTCCGCACACAGACCGCTTTCTCCTGGTCTTTGGTTTGGAAGAGGGCTGGGCAGAGATTCTGAGGTTTTCTTGAGGGTCGGCCTGGTCCGGGACTCCTACGTCCCAAAGCCCTAAAGTGGGCCACGGTCTGTGCTGACTCCGGGGCTTTGTTCTCCGGGCACTGGATGAGAACAGACCTCCTCCCACCTGGCACGGCCTGAGAATTAGGTCTGCTGACCTCCATTCGTGGTAAATCTGAAACCCTTCACATCTGAGCTCCTTCCCAGAGCTTGGTGAGCAACAGAGCGAGCTTGTGGAGCGGCCGTATAAAACACCCACTGACATGTTCACACAGGAGACTTTGCTGAAAGCTTCTGCAGGCGCTCAGTAACTCCTGTTGGATTGGACCTGTCTGGCCTCGCCCCCAGCAGCCTGCGGTCAGCCCTCGTCTCTCCGCGATGCTCCAAGCTGACTCGGCTCAGGGCAGAGAGCGGGAAGACCATGGTTTGGCCGTTAGGCAGCACTGTGAGACGGGGTGGCCAGCAGTCCCTCCTTTAGCTGTCCCTTATTTTAAAAAATGAAAAACACCCCACAGCCGGTGTTCTCTGCGGCCCTCTCTGCTCCTCCTTATGGGGACACAGTGGGGTTTGGAATGGCTTGGTGGAGAAGGAGAGGGCTCTTAACCCTGGTCCCACACTGCCCTGGCCCTGGGTGGGGAGGCGAATCGCAGAGATGACCTGAGGAGTGAGAGGGAAGGTTTGGGAACTGGCCGTCTTCTGAGGACCGGCCTCCAAAGTCTGAGAGCTGTAAGTACAGTGGCTCCAAATGCAGCGTCTGTGCCGTTTCCAATTCAGAAGACGCAGGCTGTACCCACAGCAGCTGAGCAGAGCCGCCTACGCCTCTGAAGGTCAGGGTCTCTGAAGGTCAGGCCTGAGCCCTCGTCAGAACACGACTCTCCCAAAGGCACTCGGGCCTGGGGCCTTGCTGTGCCTCTGGCCTCGCAGGCTTCCCCTTCAGAGCACTTTGCCTGCCTTCCCCGGGTCCCTAAGCCACTGCCTGCCATGGCCCTGCCTGGGGTTGAAACCGGCTGCTGCTAGAACACCAGAGGGCCATGTGGGGCTAGCGGGGTGGTGTCTGCAGGGAGAGGTGACACCTGGCAACCAGGAAAGACACTAGGAGCTGGCAGGCAGAGGGGCATTCAGCGGAGGGAGATGGTGCAGTGTGTCCACAGGAGGGCAGGGGTGCTGCCTGCCCCAGGCACCACGTGAGGCCTGCCACAAGCATGGATCTGCTCAGTGCTGTCTTCACGCTTTGATCTGGGCTGGGCAGTTACCCTGGAGCAGCTGTCCGCCGGCCCCTGGATCTGGAGACAGAGGTCTGTCCCATACAAGGACCGCTGGAAACACACTGACATGTGAGTCTCTGTTCCAAGCTATTCCTGGCTTTTGTGGTATCTTCTCTGAAACCCGAGTGTCAGGTGTGCGGCACAAAGGGCCCTGTGCCACGAATAGACCCACTCCCAGCACAAAGGGAGTGTGGAATGTGGCAAAGCGTTCGCCCAGCCGAGAGGCTGTTGTCCAGCTGCCTGAGGCTTTCTCTGATCGCTGGCCTTCGGGGCCACCCGCCTACCCTGCTCAGCTCGTCCCTCTGGTCACAGGGGCCGAGCCAGTGGGTTGTCTGGGCCTGCAGTTGGATCAGCCCTTTCTCAGAGATCCTGGAAGGGCTGGGGACGCCCCGGGACTCTCCTTCCGGCTGGTCCTGGAGCAGCCCAGTGCTGCCAGGACCGCTTTACAGCCTAGGGAGGGACCACAAGCAACCCAAACCAGCCTCAGGACAGCATGGTGGGGGGGCTGCCGTAAATTGTCCCAGACCAGACCTCATAAGTCCCTTGGCCACAGTCTTGTCCTGGTTGGAACCCACTGGCAACACCCACAGAGGGTCCCCCGCGGCTCAGTAAACACCTGAGAAATGACTTGTCCCAGAAGAGGTGGCGTGTGCTTCCAGCAGCGTCGAAGGAGGGAGCACTTAATCTTTTAAGAAACTACTTTAGAAAAGAGAAAGTCCACTGTGGGTCACACAGCAGCAGGTTATGGAAGGGGCCCCTGGGGACCACCGTGGACAGCGGCTCGCAAAGCATCCTGTGCAGGGCCCCTGCCCTGAGGTGCAGGGGGGAGGGCGCTGCAAGCTTGCGCCTCACTCAGGGCCTCTGTGCCCTCCTCACCCTGCCCCTGCCAGCCCCCAGGCCCCGCCTTCTCCGCCTGCGGTGTGTCCCCTCGTGGTCGCACCTTCCCTTAGCCGTGCTTCACAGTGGCCTCGGCCCCTCTAGAAGGCTCTCAGTGCCCGTGTTCTCTCCACGAGCCTGTGCTTCCAGAGCAGAGGAGTAGGAATGAACCCCGGTACCTCCCCCACACCCCCCGTCAGGGCAGGGTAAGGCCTCCCTGGATGTAAGTAAGGTAACCTGGTTGCTTACTGTAACTTCTGAAGTGTGGGCTCTGGTTCAAGACTCCAATCAGCCAGAAACCCACAAAGATCAAAGCACTAGTGAGTACAACCTTCCTGGACCTGAGGCCAAAGCTGTGGGCAGAGGCCTCACCCGCATGCCCCGTTGTTAGCCCGAGGCAGGGGCCGGTGCCAAGCCTCTGTGCGTCCTGGGCACTTAATCCTCACGAGCACTTAGTGGACGGCCTCCCAGATCCCGCCTGCCCTGCCTGACGAGGCCACCCCAGGTCTCCCCCGGAGCCAGGCCAGCGCCCCGCTCCGTAGCCCAGTCAGCTGGCACCCTCTTGGGTTTCAAATCTGTGTGGTGTTTGATGTCTGCTTTTGTGACTACCTTGGGGATTTTTGACCTTTGATTATTTCCTCCGGTGTCTTTGTTTACCTTCCTCACTCTCTACCTCCTGGCCGGGTCTCTCAGCTTAGCTGCCCTGGCGTGGGGTGTTTCTCAAACCTTCCAGCCGCAGCTGCCTCCCCCAGGCTGGCCAGCTCAGGGGTGACAGAGCCTCCCCGCTGCCTGCAGACCCCAGGGGTGCGCGTTCTGCGTGGACGTCTGTCTCGCTGAGTCCAACACACTCAGCGAGACAGAGACGGGGTGTGAAGGCGAGTCCAGGGCAGGTCCGCTGCTCCAGAGAGGACGTGTCTTCAGGAGCAGAGTGGGGAGCCGCGCCGCCGGGGTCGCGCCGCACCCAGACCTGCCCGCATCCAGACTCACCGTCCCGTGGGGATCTCGACTTTGGATGACAAGGCTTTATTTGTAAATATGCTCTTAATATGCAACTTTGAGAATAAAATAGAAACATCGTGTATTTTAAAATACGAGATGAAGTGTGACGCACTGTATACAATTTAATATATATTTTTAGGGTTTTGTTATTTAAGAAAATGGAATGTAATGGTACTTAACTTTTGCAAAAGAGAGAAAAATGTTATTTTTACTGCCTGGAGAAAATAAATATTCTCATTGTTGTAGAAACAGGGCGACGGGCCCGGGCTTGTCGTGTGTGTGGGCGCGCTCGTAGGAGGGTGTCGTGTGCTGGGGGGCCACCTGCTCTTCTTACCTCTGCCCGTGCCAGGCCTCTCTGTCTGCTCGGCTTCTCCCAAGGGTCCCCAGGCTTCCTCGGGCCTCGTTGAGCTTGGACCCCCGGTCGGTCTTCAGCTGGCGAGACCTGGAAGAGCTGGCATTCCGAGTCAGCGCACCACGCAGTGGAGACGGAAGCCGGCCCATGTCTCTGCACTTGAGACCTAGGTCTGAGCTGACCTTGAGTCGGTCAGTCCACCAATCAGCTGCAGTCTCCACTCCCTGTAAAATGTCACAGGATGAAGGTTAAGTGAGAAAATGGGCCTAAGACACTAATGTCCTTGTTACCCCATGTGGAACTCATCTTGCAACCACCTCTTCCTCTCGCCACCCGGTCCTTTTTAGGAGGAGTGATGGGAGCTCCACGTGAATTGCCTGCTCTGCACCCAGCGCTCTCCTGTCGGGCACTGTGGATACCCTGACAGCCCATTCAGCAGGTGCTGTTGCCCCCATTTTGCCAACGAGGAAACTGAGGCTCAGAGAGGAGCATCGGGGTCGTAGCTGAGAGCACAGACCTGGAGTCAGCCGACAGGGCTCGTCTCCCACAGCTTGTCTGCTGAGAGGCCAGGGAGTGTACAGTGAAGACTTGGAAGGGCTCTGGTGGAGGAGTGATTCCAGATTCCTAGTTTAGAAGGATTTCCTACTTGCATTAGGAAAAACAGATCGGAGTGGTGTAAGACCGAGGGCGAGGAGGCTCATCAGAAAGCTCATAGACACACAGGTCCAAACGAGACCCTGACTAGGACCCCAGACCAGCACTGTGGGGGGAGGGAGGACCTAGGTGAGAGAAAGCTGGCTGAGCCCATATGCCAGGGGCAGGTGCTTGGGACCCACTGTCTGGGCTCACTCCCTAGCCCCTCCACTTCCCACGTGATCTTGGGTGAGTGACTCAGCCCCGGGTGCCTGCTTTCTCATCTGTCAGATGGGAGCAATTCATGTTCCTGCCCATAGAGCTGGGATACGTTGTTACCTGTAGTATGGTTTCCATAAATGTAGCTGTTCTTTGTTATTCTAGAGTAGAAGTGAGGGTTTCAGAACAAGGAGGTGTCTAGGATATTGCTCACATTTATTTCAGTGTTTAATATTAGAAGTGTTTTGAAAGGTCTTTTAAGATTTTGCTTATTTATTTTTAGAGAGAAGGGAAGGGAGGGAGAAAGGGAGAGAAACATCAAGTGTGGTTGCCTCTTGCGCACCCCCCACCAGGGACCTGGCCTGCAACCCAGGCATGTGCCCTGACTGGGAATTGAACCGGTGACCCCGTGATTCACACCAGCCAGAGCTGAAAGGTCTTTATTTAAAAGTTTGGTGATGTCTTGCCCGGCTGGTGTAGCTCAGTGGATTGAGCGCGGGCTGGGAACTTGAGGGTCCCAGTTCGATTCCCAGTTGGGGCACATGCCTGGTTTGCAGGCCAGGTCCCTGGTGAGGGCCATGTGAGAGGCAACCATACATTGTTCTTTCTACTCCCTTTCCCTCTCTCTGAAAATAAATAAATAAAATCTTTAAAAAAATAAATAAATAAATAAATAAAAGTTTGGTGATGTCTTTTTGTGACGAGAAATAGGCCGGAGTGACTTAACTCTTGTTTCCATCAATCACCCTGTGGTAACATTGGCTTGATTAGACTTCGTTTCATGTGGAGTCGCAGTTTCCAAGAGCCTGTTAATGACGAGGACTGACTGTGGTCCTCTGGCAGGCACGTCGCCTTGGCGTGGAGTCTGTGCCCCTCTCTCTCCCTCGGGCCTCTCTCCAGCCGCCCACAGCCGAGCACCGCGTGGCTGCTGCGAGGCGGCGGCACCTGGAAGGCCAGCTTCGCGTGAGTGTTTCTCTTCTCTGAGCTTTCCTTCTCTCTTTCCCAGGAGCTCTTTCCTTCCCTGAAGGAAAAGATTTTTTTGACTTTTTAAAATATTGCACAGTCGGTGTACAATATTGTATCTGTTTCAGGTGTGCAGCATAGTGATTGGCATTCGAGTGCCTCACCACGTGATCCCCACACTCAGTCTGGTGACCATCGGTCTCCATGCAAAGTCAGCACAGTGGCATTGACGCCCCCCTTCACTCCCACCTGTCCGCCCGCCCGCCTCCCGTCTGGCCACCAGCACCGTGACCTGTTTCTATGAGTCTATTTTTGTTTTGTTTTGTTTGTTCATTTATGTGTGATTTTTTTTTTGAGATTCCACATATAAATGAAACCGTATGGTATTTGTCTCTTTCTTTGACTTATTTCACTTAGCATAATACTCTCTAGGTCTACCATGTTGTCACAAATGGCAAGATTTCATTCTTTTGTTATTGGTAATAGTCTATTTTATATATATATGTAATCTCACATCTTCTTTATCCATTTATCCATTCATGGACACCTAGGTTGCTTTCTCATCCTGGCTATTGTAAACAATTCTGCAATGAAAATAGGAGCATGTGTGTCTTTTCGAATTAGTGTGTTTGTTTTTGGTAAGTACCCAGAAGTGGAATTGCTGGGTCATGTGGTAGATCTATTTTTTAGTTTTTTCAGGAATCTCCGTACTGTTTTCTGTAGTGACCATGCCAATTTGCAGTCCTATTAACAGTGCAGACGGTTCCCTTTCCTCTGCCTTCTTGTCAGCGTGTGACTTTCCAACCCCAGCCACTCCGACAGGTGTGCAGTGACATCTCCTTGTGGCTTTGATTTGCATTTCCCTGGTGATCAGCAACTTGCCATATGTCTCCTGGCCATCTGCGTGTCCTCTTTGGAGAAATGTCTCGGCTTGTCCTCCACCCGTTTTCTGATTGGATTGTTTATACTTTTGTTAATGAATGGCATGAGTTCCTTCTTGTTTTGGCCGTCAGCCCCTTATCAGATGTGTCATCTGCAAACATATGCTGACGGGAAATATTTTTAATGGCTGGTGGAAAACAAATGGGATGGCCTCACTGGTGAATTTCTTAGGTTAGCCTGTGGCATAAAGACAAGTAAATGGAAGAGGCTGCCGCCCCATGTGGGCAGACTGGGGGGCCGCTGACCTTGACCCAATCTCTTTTGCCCAAACCTGAGCAATGTGGACATGATGAAGCCCACCCACCAAGGAGCCGACACCAGGTCAGCATCAGCCTCATCCTTTGTCCGGCCATCAGAGGCTTTTCTTCCTGCGGGCCTGTGGAGGTGAAAGGGCTGCGCCTTGTCGCCAGGCCTGGAAATCACACGGTCATCTCCTCGCCCCCCCTGGGCCGTGCGCAACTGCAGACCGTCCCTGGGACTCCAAGAACTGGAGGCTTTTGTTCCTCTGGGACGGGCCAGGTCCCTGTGGGGGATCGTTTTTGCTTGGCTGGAAGGGGCCCTTGGGGGATAGACTATTTCAACCTCAAGAAGCAGCAACATTTGCTTGTAGCTGGAAGTCTTCGTGTCTGGTCTCCAGCTGTTGTCTGCAGCCACCAGGCCCCTGCTGAATGGAACTACACCCGCAGCCCAGGGCAGCAGCCCCAGGCCGGGCTGGCCGTGGACCAGGCTGTCGAGGGGGCCCATCTCCAGGACAGCCTGGCGCCAGGGATGCCCTCGGCCCTCCTGCGGGTGGTCACTGCGCTCTGGAATGAACCTGCTAGCTGAGGATGACGGGGCTGGTGAGCCAGGCTCCACAGAGAAGCATTTTAGGGGGAAAGTAGATCCAAGTTTGAGGTCCAGACTAACCCCTTGGTGGTGGGGGGTGGGGGGTGCGGAAAGGTCTGACACAGCCAAGGCTTTTGCAACAGAGAAGTTTCAGATTTCACTTATTTCACCCTTAGGAACGTTTACCATTGTCGCTGTTCAAATGAGGCCACTGAACTTTCAAAAGCTTAATTGGGGGTGAGGGGATGGTATTTTGCACACTGACCACGTTGGTGTGTTTAATGGACTTGCCTGAGTTGCTAGTACTATAGATGAATCAGATCAAGAGCACTTGAGGGGTATGCAAGCCTCACATTTAATCAAATCTGGCGCAGCTTTTTATGGGCCCCGGGGTGAACTGAGCAAAGAGGTTTTGAACATGCAAGGATGATGATGATGATGATAACAGCAGCTAATGCTTCGGCAACACTTATGTGTGTGAGACACTGTATTGAGCACTCAACAGACATTGCTGAGTTCATCCTGTGATGACCCAGCCTGGGAACGGAGGCTCAGAGAAGGGGCCCAGCCAGTGGAAGGCAAGGGCGGGGGTCAGCCTGCTTCACAGCCGGGGCTCCCTACTCCTGTGGCACTTCAGGCCCCTTGGGGCAGGCAGGTGAGCTCTGAGGGAGGTCCCAAAGCCCCCACAAATGTTGCCTCCAGTCAGCCCAGGAAAGGCACAGATCAGTTTGTCTGGGGCAAGGAAGGCGTCGAACCTACACTTCTTATTTGAAAACAAACGCCTTTGAGAATCAGATGAATGTTACCACGCCCCTCCCTCAAAAAGATCCCACCTACAAAAATCTGCATAGAAATCCTGCAGATTTAAAGACCTAAAACCCTTCCATAGACTTCATATTAGAAACTCTCCATTAAACACTGGTAGGTACCTGCAAGTTAAAACTAGACCCAAAAAGGAACAGCAAGAGTATTAATATAATAATAGTAACTATTGATACATTTAACTGATCACTTATTAAGTGTCTTTACTGCAGGCATTGGAAAATTTTTTCTGCAAAGGGCTAGGTAGTAACTATTTTACCCTTTGTGAACCGTATGGCCTCTGATCTCTGTCACAATTACTCAACTCCGCCCACGCTGGTTATTGGGGGCCAACCGCTAGAACCAGTGGCCGTCCACTGGGACCCTCCAGGACCCCATCCCTGCAGGCCCTGGAGCCAGCCAGGTACCTCCCAGAGGGGTGGGGGGTTGGTGTCGGGAGGGGGCATCAGGCCCACACATAAGCAGCCAGAAAATATCTAAACAAATGGCGGGTTGTATTCTGATAAAACTTAATTTATGGACACTAAAACTTCCATTTTATATCACATTCCCTGTTACCAAACAGTACTACTCTTTTGATTTTTCACCCCAACAATGAAAACCTGTGAAAAGCATTCTTAGTTCACAGGCCGTGCAAAAGTCGGTGGCACGCCCACAGGCCACGCGGGCTGCTCCTGCAGGGCGCCAACCACGGTCGCATTTAAGGCTCTCACAGCAGCTCGTGCATCACGCGCTGCTCTCACCCCGCTGGTCAGACGAGGACACTGAGGCTCAAGAAGCACAGGAGTCAGGGCTGAACCCACCCCAGAGGCTGCTTACGTTCCTGAGAGACAAGACCCAGCGACTTGAAACTGTGGAGAACGGAAAGGAGGTGCTGGTGGAGCAGAAAGGGGGACCCTAATGCAGGGCAGCACTGGGGGCCCTGGGAGCAGAAGGGAGTGGAGGGGGGAGGCTCTTCGCTGGAATGGCCTGCGCTGCGGGGGAGGGCGGCTTGTTTCCCCGAGCTGCTCCTGCAGGCGCAGACCCAGATCCAGGACAGCTGGTGGCCCCAACATTGTTTTTGCGTCTCCCAGGTTCTCTTAATTATAACCAGTTTGCCATCCTCAGCAATTCCTTGGTCTTCTTTGCTGACATCCATGAGTTGGAACCAAGAGCAGACTCCCAGCCAAACATTTCCCTAAAATCACTTCCTTCTCCCATGCAGGGAACCCAGTCCCTCAGAAACTTGCCTTTCTTCTCGGTCCCTGGGGCGGGTTAGGTCCGCCCTTTTGTGCGCTGCCTTGCCTGACTGAGATCTGCCATCCAAATCTCCTAGCAAAGGAGGAGACAATCTGCTTAGCTTTCCCAACTCCCGGCCTCCCCGGCTGACTCTCAGACTCGGGAAGATGGCCACGGGGGCCCTTCTTCTTGGTGTACTTCACCCTCTCGCCATCCCCACCTTAGTTATTCGCAGCTGGGGCCCAAGGCTTTGGAATGATCTCTCTACGTCAGAAACACACTCCGGGCTGTACCTGTGTACTGTTTGGGGTGAGAGGGCCTGGAAGCTGGGCTGAGGAAGGGGGGAGTCCGAGGGGCCAGAGAAGGCCGCAGGCTCGATGTCACACCTCGTGGGGGTGACCGTGGCCAAGCAGAATGACTTCATTTAGGAAACCTCGACTCCTCATCAGAGGAGCCTTGAGACGATTAGCTCAGGGACCTGAGGTCAATGTAGGCTCTCCCATCACTAGTTCCCAGGCCTCAGGCGAGTTACTTTGCCTTTCTAGCCTCAGTTTACCCATCTATAAAATAGGTGTAACAGGGCTGTTGTGAAGATTAAATTATATAAGAAAGGTAAAGGGTTAGCTCTGTCACCAGCATTTTTTTGATTTTTATTAGTAAACTAAGGGTGGTGATGCTCCTAACCACAAAGGCCTGGAGGAGAGTCGTGTGTCAAGGGCCTGGCCCACGGTCCCGACTTTGCAGTGGGAGCTGACTCACATGGCTCTCAGCAGTCCCACAGGGACCACCAAGAGCATGGGGGACCGCGGGCGTGCTCTGCATTTGGACTTGAGAACCCATTTGTCCAACTCCATGCACACTGTGCACAAAGGCAGGGCAGCTCCCTCCTTAGAAAATAATTCCTGACTCAGTCCTTTAAGTAGCTAGTTTCCCTGTCCCGGTACAGCCATGATGTGGCCCTGTTTTATAAAGCTACTTAACGACCTTCACCATCTCAGAGACATATCTATTGGGTGAAATAGTCTTCTTTGCTGGCTTCCATCCTGCAGTGGATTTTTTTTAATCTGTTGCTCAAGTCAGGAACCAATATAGAACTTGGATGTTCTCATAATGCCCTACTGGCCCCAGGTGGGCAAACAGGCAGGGTAAGCCCCCAGGCCTAGCTCGCAGAGGGAAGACACGGAGGAGCTGCCTGCCAGCTGGATTCCCCTCTGCACAGACCCCAGACCCTGCCTCCTAGCACCCCTGCTTTCGCTGCAGGAGCCAGCCTCCTGCAGCCTGGCTCACTAGCGCCGCCCAGTGGTAAGAACAGAGAGCTGCGGAAGAAGGTTGGCCCTGAATCACTGACTCCAGGCCCTAAGCCTGGTGTTGAACCCAGGACTCACTCTCACCACAGCACCCAGAAGCTCTCTGATTTGCTAGCTCTGCCATAAGGTGAGTCCACTGGGCTCCGACCCCATGGCACCAGGCAACAGGAAGATCTTTCTTCTGATAGAAGGAACTTATTCCACCAGTGGGGAATGAAGCTGCCCCACCCCACCTTTAATCACCCCCAGAGACACCTGGTAGTACAGGAAAGGGGGGGTCTTCCAAAGGCTTCTCCCCTGCCCAGCAGGACATTTGGCCCCCAAACAAAAAGGCCCTTCTCTTTGTTAACTACCAAACAAACATTTCCAAGTTCCCTGGGCTACTTGCTGTAACAATGTTTATGCCTTTGGAAAGAGAAAAGACTCTCACAAGTTCTCCCTGGGCAGATAGGTGCCAAGTCAGTAATTAGCCCTCAGCAACTGGGTGTCTGATCTTCTGCCAGCAGGTCCGCAGCAGGTTGGCGGAGTGGGTGATGTGGAGTACGCTATAACCGTGCATTCGGCGGGCCTTGGAGGCCTGGGGATGCTCTCTGAAAAGGGCACCTGCAACATCTTCAAAGCTCTGGATAGGTGCTAGGGACCTGCCCCCAGAAAGCATCTGACTCCCCAGTACTCACTATGGGTGAAGGGTTGTGAGTAGCCATGGCATTTGAACCACTCGGGGCGAGACTCCCGGGGCTGGGTGTGCACGCAGGGCCAGGAGGAGCCGCCCCTGCACGGACTGAAGTTTGCTGAAGAGCAGGTACTGGGTCAGATTAATGACAAGCATCTGTGGAAGGCCTAAGGACCAGGCTCTCTGCTAAACCCCACACACTGTGTGCTATTCCATTTGGAACTTCAGTGACCCCGCAGGTGGGAATGGTTATATTCACACTTCACAGATGAGCAAATTGAGTCTCAGAGAAAGGAAGTCTGCTGCTGACATCATTTCATCCCTGCTTGGTAGATTCTACTCTTCAAAGAGAATGTGTCCCTTGCCTGAAGTCATCAAGCTGGTAAGTGGTGGCAAAGCTAGGACTGAAACCCAGGGCTTTGTGCCTCCCGAGTCACATCCAGCTGTCCCATCCCATTTGTGTTGAGAAACACAAAAGACGGTCATCACTTTTCAGACTTCCAGAAGCAATGCCAAGCTCAGAGGAAGGTAGTTTGGTGATTTCTTACAAAACTAAACATACTCTTACTACATGACTCAGTGGTCATGCTCCTTGGTATTGACCAAAAGAGGTTGGAACCTTATGCACACAAAAGCCTGCATACCAATCTACATAGAGTCTTTTTTCCTAAATGCCGGAACTTGGAAGCAAGCAGGATGCTCTTCAGTGGGCCACTGGATAAACTGGTGCATCCAGATGACGGAATATCATTC
Organism: Micronycteris hirsuta; assembly: GCA_004026765.1. NCBI lineage: Eukaryota > Metazoa > Chordata > Mammalia > Chiroptera > Phyllostomidae > Micronycteris > Micronycteris hirsuta. Next base: position 130,775 of record PVJI01001532.1, read on the forward strand.
AGTGCGAAAAAGAAAGGAGCTACCAACCACGAGAAGACATGGGAAAAAACCTAAATGCATATCACTACGTGAAAGAAGCCAGCCCAGAAAGGCTCCATGCTGTGTGTCTCCAAATGCACGACATTTTGGAAAAGGCAAAATTGTGGAGACAGCAAAAGGGTCAGTGGTGGCCAGGGCTTGGGGGGAGGGGGGAGGGGGAGGAATATTCCTGCAGCTTCTTCAATAACCCCCAGACTTCACTACCGGGACTGGCTCATGGTTTCTCCACATTCTTTTCAACCTACCTGACATCTAGACAAGTCCCTACCCAACAGCAGAAGAATGCATATTCTTTTCAAACGCACATGGAACGGTTATTGAGATAGACCACATGCTTGGCCATAAAAGGAACTCAGTTAATTTAAAAGGATTGAAGTGCATTTTCACCTTTAGAAACTAGGCGGAGGAGGAAGAAATTAGACCCAAAGTAAGTCAAAGAAAGACATAAAAATCAGAGTGGAAGTCAAATAAATCAAAAACAAAAAACAGAAAATCACTGAAACCATAAGCTGGTTCTCTGAGAAGATCAATAAAATTGATTCACCTCTAGCCAGATTGGCCAATGGAAAAAGACATGCTACAGAGGTGCCATCACTATAGACTCTACAAATACTTAAAAGACAAAAAGGGAATATTTTGAATAACTTTTGGTAATAAAACTGGCAATTAGATGAAATGAACAAATTCCTTGAAAAACATGATTTACTAAAGCTCATTCAAGAACCAAGAGACAACCTGGGGCGCTCTCTGTCTGTTAAAGACTTTGACTCTGTAGTTACAAACCTTCCTACAGACAAAACTTCAGGCCCGAATGGCTTCACTGGGCCTGGGAGTTCTAGCAAACATTTAAGGAAGAAACAATACCAATTCTACACAAACTGCCAGAAAATGGAACAGAAAAAAATAGATCCCGATTCATTCTGTGAGGCCATTATTTCATCGATACGAAAACTAGAGAAGTATTACAAGAATGTAAAAAACTATAATTCGATATTACTCAATAACACAAACAAAAACTCTTTTTTTTGGAGTTCTATCTTTAAATTTTATCCTTCAATTACAGTTGGCATTCGATATTATTTGATATTAGTTTCAGGTGCACAGCCCAGTGGTTAGACAGTGATATAATATTTCGAGCACCCACCGGCATCATACGCAGGTGTTACAGTAGCACTCCCTGTGTTCCCTGCGCTGTGCTTTACGTCCTCATGACTGTTCTTTTTTTAAGATTTTATTTATTTATTTTTAGAGAGAGGGGAAGGGAGGGAGACAGAGAGGGAGAGAAACAGCAATGTATGTTTGCCTCCCACATGGCCCTCACTGGGGACCCGGCCCGCAACCCAGGCATGTGCCCCGACGGGGAATCGAACTGGGACCCTCTGGTTCCCAGCCCGCGCTCAGTCCACTGAGCTACACCAGCCAGGGCCTCATGACTGTTCTGTAACCACCAGTTCGTACTTCTTAATCCCTTCACCTTTGCACCCAGAAACAGGAATTCTTTTTTGTTTTTTAATCTTCACCTGAGCATATGTTTATTGATCTTAGAGAGAGAGAGGAAGGAATTGTAACTTGGTGCAGCCACTATGGAAAACGGTATGGAGAATATCAAAAACTTAAAAACAGAGCTGCCATACCATCCAGAAATTCTACTCCTGGGTATTTATTCAAGGAAATCCAAAACATTAATTCGAACAGATACACGCGCCCCTCCGCTCACTGCAGCATGATTTACGATAGCTGTGGAAGCAGCCTGGCCGCTCACCGGTGGGCGAGCGGATGAAGAAGATGAGGCACGTGTGCATACAGCGGAATGTTGCTCAGCAATAAAAAAGAATGAAATCTTGCCATCTGCGACAGCATGGGTGGACCTGGAGGGTATGATGTTAAGTGAAACAAGTCAGAGGAAGACGGATACCGTGTGGTTTCGCTTATATGTGGAATCTAAAAACACAAAGCAAATGAACAAACAAAACAAACCAGAAACAGGCCCATGGGTAGAGAGAGCGAGCTGGCGGTCACCAAGGGGGAGGGCTGTGGGAGAATGACTGAAATTTTACAATTAATTAATTAATTTTAAGAAGAAAAGAAAAGAAAGATCTGAGTTCTTTTTTTTTTTAAAGGTGATGAACTATTAATATATACAACAATGGGTGAACCTTAGAAACAATTTTATGTACAGTGAAAGAAGCCAGACCAAAAAAGAGTACAGATGGTATGATTTCATTTACACAAAATTCTAGGAAATGCAAATAATCTATAGTGACAGAAAGCAGATCAGTGCTTGTCTGGGAGTGTGGGGGGGAGGGGTGATGAAGGGCTGGAGGAAACCTGGGGGTGGGGAGGGGGACAGATTCATTATTTAATTGTGAGGGTGGTTCCCCAGGTGTAGACATAGGTCACACACGATCAGATTCGACACTCTAAATGTGTATAGCTTATTGTATGCCAATCACAACTCATTAAAACTGTTGAAAATAAATAAGCATGAGATGCATGACGTAACATAAAACGAACGCTAAGGGTGGGAGGCCCTCTCCCCCGCCCTGAAAGGGGAGACAGGAGGCGGGGCCAGGCCGTCGACCCAGAGCCTGTGCCCACCACCGTCTCCCACCTCCAACGTGCACCAGAGACGGTCCTTCCGGAGTCTTAGCAGAGCTCGGATTCCCCAAGGCGTAGCCCAGCACCCAGGGCACGTGAGCCTGTGTGCAGCCTTCCTGACGCTTCCCCTCCGTCTGATGTTCTGAGAACGACACTTTCTTTTCTTGTCCTGTGGGCCTCCATCCCTGCGAGCTTCCTGAGAACAGCTCCTTGCTCTGTGACAGCAGGCACCGCCTTCGCATGGGGTGCTTCCTCGGTGTCTTCTTCCCTCTTCGCGGTTCATTCCCCTCATCCTCCAGCTTCCCGCCTACAAAGATTTTCTTTGACCCGCACCCTCCAACCCCTACCAAGCCCTGATATCTCAATCAGGTCCACGTCACTCTTTTTCATATACCCTTCTCACTCCCTCCCATCATTTCCTTACCACGGTGTGCAGTTACAGTGATCTGGCTGTGAGTTTCTCTGAGGTCTGTCTTCACACTTGACCATGACCGTTTCTGCATCACCAACACCAAACCTGAGCTTGGGCTCCAAGTGGGCTCAGCAAACGTGTGTGGGACGGGTGAAGGCACTCTCTGTACAGGGTCCAGTATGCTCGGGGTACAGAGCTGGCGTTGAATCTCCTGGGGATTCAAGTCTGCCACGTTCCACCCAGCAGGCAAATTCAGAGCTGACATTAATTCACACCCCACATCCATGAATCTTACTGAGCAAGGCATCAAGACAATCTCCCCCTTTGTCAGAGCTGTGGGAGTCTTACTTATGCAGAGAGAAAAGCCAGCCTAAAATCGGTTGCTTTTAGAAACCATCAGCTCAAGAAATTAAGGATTCTGCCGGCGTGCCCTGAATTTCTGGGCCCAGCAATTAATTCCTTCTAGATTAAAGGATTGTTGTGTTTCTGATACATTATTATGCGGAGTGGGCTGGCTGTGAATTTTAAAACTTGAACCAGGATCCTCATTAACTGGGACCTTTTATCTGTGTGCAGCTTCTAGAAGAGGCCTAGAAAGTGAGCTGACGCATCCAAAAAAAAAAAAAAGACAGCTGTCCTCCCTCCTGCTGGTAACAGAACCATTTGCTCATAACCTGCGGGGTGCAGGCCGGGCCTCGCACTTCGCCCCGCTGAATCCTCGCCCGCCCCGTCAGGTGGCCATTTCCTCCAGCTGACCGGAGAGAACGCTGCAGCTGGCAAAGGGAGGTGAATTGCCTTGCTCCGGCCAGTGGGCAGCTCCCATCTACTGACCCCCAGGCCCCATGCTTGGCCCCACCTTCCACTGCACCCCCTTCTCCCTGGACCACAAAGATCACAGTGCAGAAGGATGACCCCAAGGCCTTTGAGTCCACCATCCATCCAAGAACCATTCTGGCTTGGGGCGGTATCCACAGAACGAGGCTCCGCTGGAGGTTGGAGGTCGGAGGGAGCCTTGGGAGCCCAGCTGTATGTGAGGTGGAGGGTGACCCGGGGGTGTCACCCTGTATCTGGGAACCTCAGGGTTTTCTCAGACAGGTTCTAGCCTGGCTGCATTAAGGACCAACCTGACTCAGGTTAACCCAGGAGGGGAGATTTCTGGGACCCTGTCAGATGCTGGCTGAGCCCCCCCCCCAACCCGAATTATCCTGGGTCCCTGGCCCTCAGCATTTTAACCATTTCCCCTGTTTGGTTCACACAGGTTTATACTCACAACGGCTTATACTTGTACCATTTGTGCTCACAGCCATTCTCACCGCTCCCCAGCCCTGCCCCAGGCAGGGCACAGGTACCCCCCGCCCCAGCCCAATGTGGATTCTTAGAATCCTGGGATCTCCTTCGAGAACCTTTAGAAACTTAAAAGGAAGCTGGTCAGGAGCTCCAGCACCTCTAATACAATGTTCCCTCCAGCTCCCCAGACAGGGAGGCAGGCAGCCCAGAGCAGACCCTGCGGCATGTCCCCATGCCCGTCTGTCCCCGCCCCCGCGTCAACAGAGGGGCCGCTCAGCGCCTCCCCCCAGGAGCCTGGGAGGTGCCCACAGCACAAAGCAACTAAGGGCATAGTTCTCATTAAACAAAAATCTAAAGGAAGTTCCAACACAGGCTTCACCACGATGAACCTTGAGGACACTGCTCAGTGAAACAAGAGAATGCTGTGTGATTCTACCTCCAGAAGGCACCTGGGGCGGGTGGGTTCACAGAGACGGACAGCGGGACGGTGGTCGCCAGGTTCTGGGGGGCTGGGGGAGAACGGGGAGTCAGTGCTAAATGGGGACAGTTTCAATTGTGCAAGAGGGGAGTGCTGACGACGGGTGGTGGTGATATTTCACAACAGGAATGCACTCTTGCCACTGAACTGCACACTTTAAAATGGCTTAAATGGTCAGTTTAATGTTATGTATATTTTACCGTAAGTTTTTTTTTTTTTAAGATTTTCTTTATTTATTTTCAGAGAGAGGAGAAGGGAGGGAGAAAGAGCAATGTATGGTTGCCTCTCACATGGCCCTCACTGGGGACCTGGCCTGCAACCCAGGCATGTGCCCTGACCGGGAATCGAACCGGGACCCTCTGGTTCCCAGCCCGCGCTCATTCCACTGAGCTACACCAGCCGGGGTTTACCGTAAGTTTTTTAAAAATAAAAGTAAAAACCATGTAAGGTCTGCTTTCATCAAGCGCCCTCCTACTCGAATGATCTCATTGAACCCCGGCAGCGACACTGGAGATGAACTCTACCATTGAGTGTCTTCACGTTATAGGTGAGAAAACCAAGATGAGGGCAGTGACAGAGCAGCCTTGGCGTCACCCAGCAGAAAGTGGGAGGGCCAGGGTCCCCCCCAGGGCCTGACTACAGGGCCTGCCGTCTCCCTACTGGGGGCCCAGGCCTCAAGGAGAGCTGTCCCCTCCCTGACCATTTTCCTTCCACAGTTCTGCTCAGACTTCCCTGCCAAGGGACAGCAAACAGGATCCAGATGGAGGTTCCCCCACTGACCAAGATGGAGCTGAACCTGAAACCCCTCTGCCAGGATTTCCTAATGCATCCCAGACTTCTGTTCTGGAAGTGTCTGGTGCCCTCCTGCTGGAGCAGCGGGGGGCAGAGAGGCAGCCAAGCCCTGGAATGCCCTGTTTCTTCACGTGGTGAGACCATCTCATTCCCGCCCACATGAGTGCTATGGGGTTGCCATAACAACCCCTTTTATAAAGACACAGTCCTGTTGGATTAGGGCCCACATGACCTCGTGACCTCATCTTAGCTTGATCACCCACAAAGACTATTTTTAAATAAGAGCGTCCAGGATTAGGATGTCAACCTTTTGGGTTGCTAGGGCCTCAGGGGGGGCAGCCCAGACTTGGCCCCAAAGCCTGTATGGCCTGGCTCTGCTGATTTCTCTGCTCTCCTCCCCCTCGTCTTAAGACCTCTCCCTTGTCTTAAGACCTCCCCCTTGCTTGTGGTTCCTGCTGTTCCCTCTCCTGGGACCCTGCCCCGGGGCTTCACCTGGATGACTTGCTCACCTGCCTAGCCACAGTTTACATGTGCCTTTCCTCCCCGTTCCTCGACAGCCCACGATTAGTGAGGGGCCTGAGCTCCCACAGGCCCTGGACTGTCACTGTCATAAGCTATGGAAGTAGAGTACAACGTGGGTTCACCTGTCTTTGCTCTCTGAACTGGAATCTCAGCCAGGTCAGGGCCCATGTCTCCACATCCATCTTGGTCACCACAGAATGGCCACCACCCACTACAGGGCACAGTTGGCATCTTGCAATGCATTTTGGGGGGAAGGGTTGGTGCATGAAAGTCAGATATGGCTGAACCTTCCCACTGCTGCCATCTTCCTTCCTCAGAGTCTTGGGGACACTTTTTCTCCCCTTTAAAATCTTAGGTTCTGTGTGAATGTGTGTGTTTTCTATAATAATTTCATGTAGTACGTGGCCTTTTGGGATCAGCTCCTTTCACTTAGAGTAATGTTTTTGAGATTCATCCACATTGTAGCATGCGGCAGTACTTCCTTCCTTTTCATGGCTGAATAATATTCCACTGTATGGATAGACCACATTTTATTCATCCATTGATCATTTGATGGACATTGGGACGTTTCCACTTTTTGGCTGAGATGAATAATTCTGCTATGAACAGTCACATACAAGTTTTTTTGTGAATCTATGTTTTTACTTCTCTTGGGTATATAACTTGGAGTGGTGAATGTGTTTTCTAAATTACAAATAAGTTATATTTTAAGTTTCAAATGTGACACATTAGAGATCACCAAAGTGACAAATTAAAAGCAAGAAAACATAGACACACCCATAGTTCCCACCAGAGGTATCTGGTGTCTGGCCCTGCAGACGTCCCTTTACACCCTTTATTTGTGTGGAGTGTGAACAGAGAGCAGCGTGAGGGGAAACCGGGGTAACTCCCTACCCTGTGTCTGGCTCCCTCAACCCCTCATGTGACTCTCAATAAAGAACCATTCAGTGCAGATTAGAAATGAAACCAGCTTTGACTTCAACCAGCTTTGACTTAGCTATTTGACAAATAGCTAAGAGTAAGAGAAAGAAGGAAGACTTTCAGGTTCCTGGAGTAAGAGAAAGATTTTCAAGGAGGGTGGAACCTCTCTTTTTTGGCAAAAAAAAAAAAAAAAAAAGGCATTAAAAAGAAAGGAAGTAAACCTCCCCCCCCCCAAAAAAAAAAGACCTGGGCAAAAGTTTATTTAGAAAGTCACAGAGATAAAAGAAGTGAGTCAGCTGGGCTGCGTGGGCTCAGGGAACAACTTACCTGACTTCTTTACTTTAAAAAAAATGTTTAACGATATTATATTATTATAATGTTTTACCACTAAAAAGAGTCTAAGAAGGCCCTGGCTGGTGTAGCTCAGTGGATTGAGCGCGGGCTGGGAACCAAAGGGTCCAGGTTCGATTCCCAGTCAGGGCACGTGCCTGGGTTGCAGGCCAGGTCCCCAGTGAGGGCCATTTGAGAGGCAACCATACATTGCTGTTTCTCTCCCTCTCTTTCTCCCTCCCTTCCCCTCTCTCTAAAAATAAATAAATACAATCTTAAAAAAAAAAGAGTCTAAGAAGCCTTTGAGGGGTTACTGATGCAAAATAATGATTTTATAAAACTCAGCAATTCATAAGAAGAATGTAGTCAAAAGGCTCCCTTGCTCCTTAATCATTTCTTCCAAGAACTGACTCCAAGACAGAGGCCAAGTGAGCAGACAGCTATAGGCCTGAGTGAAGCTGCAAACATCTCAACTGCAAGAAGGTGAGTTGTTTATGAACACACAGGAAAAACCCACTATTAAAGGGGGGAAAGGTATTACAGGTTTCTCTTTTTAAACCTATTGTGGGAAAAATAGAAATTCTTAACCATTCATGACTAGAGAGAAAGGCTGTTTGCTTTCTTTCTTTTTTTCTTTTTTAAATTTATTTTATTGATTATGCTATTACAGTTGTCCCATTTTCTCCCCTCTATTCTCCCCCGCCCTGCACCCTGCCCCATTCCCCGCCCTTTAGTTTTTGTCCATGGCTCATACACATAAGTTCCCTGGCTTCCACATTTCCCATACTATTCTCAACCTCCCCCCGTCTGTTTTCTACCTCCCATTTACGCTACCTATTCTCTGTAGTTTCTCCTCCTCTCTCCCCCTCCCACTCCCCTGTTGATATCCCTCCATGACTTATGTAAATCCCTTTAACATTTCATATAATAAAGGCTGGATGATGATGAACTCCTTGAACTTGACCTTATCCGGGAAGCATTTTTTTCTGCCCTTCCATTCTAAATAAAAGTTTTGCTGGATAGAGTATTCTTGGATGTAGGTCCTTGCCTTTCATGACTTAGAATACTTCTCTCCAGCCCCTTCTTGCCTGAAAGGTCTCTTTTGAGAAATCAGCTGACAGTCTTATGGGAACTCCTTTGTAGGTGATTGTCTCCTTTTCTCTTGCTGTTTCTAGGATTCTCTCCTTATTTTTAATCTTGGGTAATGTCATTGTGATGTGTCTTGGTGTGTTCCTCTTTGGGTCCAACTTCTTTGGGACTCTCGGGGCTTCCTGGACTTCCTGGAAGTCTATTTCCTTCACCAGCTTGGGAAAGTTCTCCTTCATTATTTGTTCCAATAAGTTTTCAACCCCTTGGTCTTCCTCTTCTCCTTCTGGCACCCCCATGACCAGGATATCGGGACATTTAAAGATGTCCTGGAGGTTCCTAAGCCTCTCCTCATTTTTTTGAATTCTTGTTTCTTCATTCCTTTCTAGTTGAATGTCTTTTTTTTCCTTCTGGTCCACACTGTTGATCTGAGTCCCAGTTTCCTTCCCATCACTATTGGTTCCCTGTATATTTCCCCTCACTTCTCTTAGCATATTCTTCATATTTCCATCTAATTTGCGACCAAATTCAACCAATCCTGTGAGCATCCTGATTACCAGTGTTTTGAACTGTGCGTCTGATAGGTTGGCTATCTCTTCATGTCTTAGTTGTATTTTTTCTGGAGTTTTGATCTGCTCTTTCATTTGGGCAATCCTTCCCTTTCTCTGCCCACCTGTTACTTTAAGGGGCAGAGCCTTAGGTGTTCACCAGGGCAGGGTAACCCACATCGTTGTGTTGTGACGCCACCTGTGGGGGTGGGGCCTGAGAGAGAATAATGGCGCTTGCTCCACTCTCCGCCAGCTCCCAGTCACCTTGTCCAACACCCACAAGCAACCAGTTCCCGGGTTGGTGGGCTTGTGCAGATATAAGTCCCTGTGGGTCTCTCCAATGAACTCTCCTGTGAGGCTGGGAGTTCCTCCCACTGCCGCCTCAACCCCCACAGGTGTTTTCAATTGGTGGTTTGAGGTTTTATTTCCGCACAATGGTGGGTTGCGCAGTCTGCTCCCCTTCCCAGCTTTTTCTCCAGCTTTATCTGCATGTGAATGAAGGGCCGCCCAGTCCACCAGTCTTGGCCCCGCTGGATCCGGGTTGGCCAGCCACAGGTTTTGCTGAGTGCGCCAGCCATGGGCCTCTCCAGGCAGCTGCAGCGTTTCCCCCACCACTCTACAAACTGCCGTCTCACCGTGTGCTCTGCACCCGGCTTCACCCTGCTTACTGGTCTGGATGAACATGTCCTCTTTAACTTCTTGGTTGTTGGACTTCCATACAGTTCGACTTTCTGTCAGATCTGGTTGTTTTTTTGTTTTTAAATTGTTGTTTTCCATCTTTTTGTTGTGCAAGAAGTCATCTTGGCCAGAAGTCTGTTTACTTTCTTAAGTATCTTGCTGCCTCTCCACTCCTGAATTATATGTTCTTTATTACAAAAATAATTCTTATAATCATCTATTCTTAAACATTAATTAGTAATTCTAATATTTATGCTCAGTTGTTTTAAAAAGAGTCCTACTTGCACTGGCCTGCAAACCAAAGGGTCATGGGTTCAATTCCCACTTGCGACACATGCTTGGGTTGTGGGCCAGGTCCCCAGTTGGGGGCGCATGGGAGGCAACCACACATTGGTGTTTCTCTCCCTCTCTTTCCCGCTCCCTTCCCCTCTCTAAAAATAAATAAAATCTTTTTTTAAAAAGGCGGCTTCTAGCCCTGGCTGGTGTAGCTCAGTGGATTGAGCGCGGGCTGGGAACCAAGCGGTCCCGGTTCGATTCCCAGTCGGGGCACATGCCTGGGTTGCAGGCCAGGTCCCCATGAGGGCCATGTGGGAGGCAACCACACATTGCTGTTTCTCTCCCTCTCTTTCTCTCTCCCTTCCCCTCTCTCTAAAAATAAATAAAAATAAAATCTTTAAAAAAAAAAAAGGCGGCTTCTAGGAGTGGATCAGAGGGAACAAATGAAAATCCTCATTTGTTTTGCTGGGACAAATCCAAGATGCCGCCTAGTGGCGGAGCTTCCTAATTGCAGGCAGAGTGCCTAGAAAGACTGGTTCCCTAGCCAGCAAAGACAAAAATGACAGGGAACGATTCTGTCTAGTCTTCCATAAACACAACAGCCCTCCTAGAGAAGAGTTTTGAATTTCCGCATGGATTTCTTCGCTTTATCCCAAGAGACTGGCCAACAGAAACATTTCAGGCAACAATTAATAGGAGCAAAGGACCTTTGGGGACCACCAGATCCTCACCAATACTCTGCTCACCGAAGACCAAACGTTTTGTCTGTCCCAGGCTGCAGACCCCAGGCTGCCAAGATTTCTCATTCTGGCAACTATATGTAACATTCTTGGATTCAGAATAACTACCTTTTTTTCTGAGCAGCGGGTGTCAGTCGCAAGGCAGGGAGCTTATTGAAACATTCCTCACAGCAACCCGCCCCGAGACGCTGCTATCCCCGATTTCCAGGCGAGAACACTGAGGCTCGGCAAGGGGAAGCAACTCGGCCAAGGTCACATAGTGAGGAAGACATAGGTAGGGTTGAAACCTCCTCCTGGCCACGCTGGGGCTACAGACCCCACAATGCTAGCCCCATGTTGGGCCCCTTTTTCTTGCTGGAGGAGTCCAGCTGCAGCCCAGGGGCCAACAGGGCCTGTCAGGAGGGAGGTAGGCACAGTGCAGGGTCCCAGAGCCGATTCTTGGCCTGGACTATCGTGGCCACCTGCTCCAGGGTTCTGCAGCCAGACTCTGAGTCCCGCTCTGCTATTGCTGGCTGTGCGATTTATTCATCTCCCTGGCCTCTCTGTCCTGGGCAAAATACACCTGCGTGGGTGGCTGTGACAATGCACGCAGTCTAGGGTCATGCAGTGAAAGGCTCAGGGCTGTCTCGGTAGAAAGCAGGTCAACGCTGGCCCCTCCTCCCCACCACCCCGCACCCCTCTCCACGCTCTGCCTTCCTTCGGCCACTGTTCTCGCAGCCTCTCTCTGCCGATGTAACTCAGCTCTGAACGTCTCTCTCCCCAACTCAGGCTCAAGCTCCTCCATGCTGCTGTTAGGGCTCAGTCTCTCCCCGTCTCCTTCTGGGTTTATCTCTCTGTCTCCCATGTTCAGTTTCCCTCTCTCTCTCCCTGCCTTTTTCACCCTCCTCTTCTCTGTCTCTATCTTTCCTCCCCATCTCTTCCTCTTCCTCCCTCTGTGGGATGAAGGGAGGACACAGCCAGTCTCAGCTTCTTGTGGCTTCAGCCTACAGACCTGGGGGTGGGGAGGCAGTCCTGGCTGTCTTCCCGCCCAGCTCCTGGTGCAGGCCCTTCCCTCTGGCTGGGGTCCCTACCTCCCCACCCCCTCCCCTAACAGCTTCCCATCGGTTGTGTCACAAGCAGCCAGGAGCCCTGGGCCATTTCTGCTGAGGACAGGGGCACAGGGCCCTCCTGGGGCACAGGGTCCTTCCCAGGGCACAGGGTCCTTCCCAGGGCACAGAGTCCTTCCCAGGGCACAGGGTCCCTTCCAGGGCACAGCTGTTCAGAGGTACAGTTCCTGATCCAACCCTGGTACTTATGGGTCCTCTGCCTGCCCAGAGGTGGGAATTCATGTAGAAACCTCACCCCAGCACCCAGGGGCCCTCCTAGGCTACAGGCAATGGCAATGGCAATGGAATGGTAAGCACTGCCATTCTACATGTGCACACACATTAGTTAATTCTCAGGGCAAAGAACTAAATGCACACGAAAACTAACACCATCAGTGCCATAACTCCCCTTCCCAAAGGCAGCCAGTTTCTTCAGAATTCTTTAGAGACAGCGAGTGCATGATTCAAGTATTTGTGGGTATAGATCCCTGCAATTTCCCATAAATTTCCCACAGCTGCACTTGGTTCCTCACTTAACAACTGATCTTGGGAATTGCTCCATAACAAAACACTCAGATCTGCCTCGTCTTTGTGTGTATGCTTCACATAACGCAAGATGCACCCTTTAGCACAGGCACTTCCGTGGGTTTTAGTGTACTCAGAGCTGTGCAGCCATCCCCGCGGGCTAACTTCAGAACATCTTCATCCCCCTAAAAAGAAATCCCTTGCCCGTTAGCAGCCACTCCCCACTCCCTCCCCTGGCCCCTGGCCACCACTAATCTACTTTTTGTCTCTGTGGATTTGCCTATTCTGGACATTTCATATAAATACAATATGTGGCCTTTTGTGTCTGGCTTTTTTCGCCCAATATAATGTTTCAAGGTTCATCCATGCTGTAGCAGGTATCAATACTCTGTTCCTTTTCACGACTAACTAATATTCCACTTTGTGGTTATACCACAATTTGTTTATCCTCTTTTTTTTTAAGATTTTATTTATTTACTTATTTAGAGAGAGAGGGAGGGAGGGAGAAAGAGAAGGAGAGAAACATCAATGTGTGGTTGCCTCTCATGTCGATCCCACTGGGGACCTGGACCACAACCCAGGCATGTGCCCTGACTGGGAATCAAACCAGTGACCCTTTGGTTCGCAGCCCGTGCTCAATCCATTGAACTACACCAGCCAGGGCTCCCCTTGTTCTTTTTAATGGCAGTATGCAGGGGGTTTGGGGGAGAGACCAGAGGAAGGGAAGTGGGACAAACCTGAAGGAGGAAGCCTCTCATTGGTCCATTCCCTTACCGATCCACTGATGGAGGTACCCGAATGTATCAGTCTCCGGCAGTGAGCATTTAGGTTTTTCCAGCCTTCTGCTTCTACAAATAATGTTGCAGTTAATTTTCCCGTGTTCTCTGTGAATATATGCACAATCGCTCAGTCAAAGGAGTACACATTTTAACTTTCATTACGTATTACCAATTGTGCTCCAAAGACTCTACCTGTGAAGTGACACTTGCCAACCCATTTTATCAAAAATTTAAGTCCTTACCATCACTTTTGGAAGGTGATGCCACCTCAGTGTGGTTTTCATTTGTGTTACTTTTCTTTTGAGTGAAGTTGAATGCTTTTTCATTCCACGTTGTTTACCGCTTTTGTCTATTTCTCTATTTGGCCATTGATTGATGTTATCGATTTGTAAGAGTTCTTTGTATTTGGAGGAAATTAGACTTTTTATCTGATTGATAAGTTGCAAAATTTTCCAGTTATTCATATTAGTTTTTCTCTGTGAAGAAATTGTTATGTACCCAAATGTGTATTTTATGGCTTCTGGTGTATATATCTTTCCTAGAACTCTTAGGAAAATTCCAAAAGGGCCCAGCATCTGCACCTACTTATGGTCCATCAGGGGAACCAGAGAAATCAACAGATGGCTGCATAGAATGAGGGGAGTGGGGAAGTCCAGTTGACACGTGACCAGTCTTGGGGGTGTGATGTCTGAGCTGAGACTGGAGGGCAAGTGGGCACTGGAAGGCAGAGGGGACAGGACGGGAAGGCGAGGAGGCCACCCGGAAAACACAGCTGGGCTGGGGACTGAGACATGTTTGGTGTCCAGGGTCTGGGACAGAGGGAGGATGAGCAGGCCAGGCCACGCTCAGTTCTCAGCCTGAGAGCAGCAGACACACTCGCAGGCTTACTTGGGCTCTGTGTGCCTTTGGGAAGATGCTGAAGGCCTGGAAGAGTCAGAGAGGAGGTGAGAGGCCATCGAGGAGACCAAGGCCACATCCCACAAGAGGGTGGAGGCCCGATGGGATGAAGCCAAGGAATGGGCAGATGGAGGGATCCGGGCTGGGCCCTGCCGGGCTGGACGGGAGGGTGGGGCAGGCAGAGCCTGGAGTCCAGGTGCTTGGAGAATGCACATCCCCCATAAGGCTATCCATCCACTTGAGTGCCCGGGCCAAGCTCCAGGCTGGGAATCTGCTCCAGTGGCTCCATCTGCCTAACAGGACTGCCTGTTCCTAATTTATATCAGCTGCAGGCAGTCCCAAGCCCACTGGTCAGCCCGTGCCAGACATGGGTGGCAGATGGAGGAAGGGCTGCTTCCCCATCCTCGGGGCTGTGGGGGTGCAGGTCTGAGGGAGCCCAGAGCCCACAGGGTACAGAGGGATGGCTGAGGCCCCGGGGTGGTGCCGGGCTGGCGCCCTGGCACGGCCCCTCTGCCCAGCTCCCACAGAAGCAGAGACCCACGACCTGGGGTCCTCTTCCCAAAGCGCCTTTCTCTTGGTGTCCGTCTGCCTGTCCCTTTTTCTTTCTGTCTCTGTGTCTTCCTCTGTCTCTTTCCACATCTCTCCGGCCCACTGGTATCACTCTGTCTCTGGCTTGCTGGCCCTCTTTCTCTTTCTGAGTATCTCTAGGTCTCTCCCTGGCTCCATCCTCTCTCTACTCCTCTCGTTCCCCTCCTCCCCCTCAGAACCACCTCCTCAGAGGAGGCAAACACTCACATCGGGGGTGTCAGGTGGGGTAGGCCCATGTGCTCCTGGCTCAGCAGGCACCTCCTGGTATGTGCAGGGCAGGTGGGCCGCTGGAAGGTCTCTGCTCTGAGTAGTCCCTCTTGCCTGCCCTTCATACCTGCCAGACCAATCTAACCCACAGCAACTTTTGGGCACCACTTCAGATGTGTCCTGCAGAGGATGGGCTTCACCTCATGGTGGCGATGAACACCTTCCCACACAGAAGGTCATCTCCCTTGGCAAATCTGGTTCCTAGACCCTTGCTCAACAAGCACCCCTCTTACCAGCCCAGAAGTTCCATTATCAGTGATTTAGGCCTTAAATGAAGAAGAATCCCTGTTAACTGTCTCCCAACATTTAACCACATTAACCATATCAGTCATGAACACTCTAGTATGAACGAGCCAACAGCTCCTCCCTCTATCTCCAGCTAGGTAGATGCTGCCATCATTAGTCCATTTTTGCAGGAGGAGGGATGTGGAAAGAGCAGAGTAAGGGATCCCAACAAAGGTAAGTGGGGCAGGAAGGAGGGGATTTGGGGGAAGGGACCAAAGGAAGGGAAGTGGGATGAACCTTAAGGAGAAGGCCTCTCATTTGTCCATTCCTTCATGGTCACAAGAAAGTCCCTAAGTCCCTGTCACCCTATTTTCCAGATGGGGGGACTGAGGCCTGGAGAGAAGGGACTCACTGCAGGTCATCCTGAACATCCGGGTCTCCTAACCCCAAATACAGGCACCCTGCCTGCCACGCTTGCTTGTCCCTGCCCTGTCATTCTGTAGTCCGCCCCCCCCGCCCCCTGCCGACCCAAAGGTGCAGGTTTCTCCTCCTGAGGATTCCTGAGGAGGGCGGGAAGGCCCTCTCAGAGCCCTAATTTATGGTTTTCCGGCAGCTTCCTTCCCCCCGTCACTCCCCCCCAGCCCCAGTCCCAGCTCCGTGGCAAAGGAATGAGCTGGGTGAGAAGGGCAGCTCCATGAAGCATAAATAACTTGGCCGGGCAGCTGCAGGCTCTCTGGGTCCCCCAGGAACCCCGCTCTGGCCCGACAGGGTGCCCCTGCTCTGGGATGGAGGGGCAGCGGGGCCAGGCCTCCAGATCAAAGGCGCAGAAAGCGGGCATTGTTCCCCAACCTGGAAGTGTGGGGAAGGCCCCGCCCTCTGGCCCGGCCCTTTGTCTGGGCAAAGGCTTTGAAGGCCACTGAGTCTGCATGGCCCCTTCCCTTTCATGACATCCAGGGCTGCTGCCACAGGCTCTGGGTCGCCGGGGGCTGCCACCATGCACTCTGGGCAGGCTCGGCCCCTCTGGGCTGCTCTCTCATGGATAGAAGGGGCACAAACCGGATGCAGATCCGGTGGAGGGCCTGAGCTCACACAAACCGGTGCGTGAACAGGACTGATATGGGCACCCTGAGCTGGAGACGCTGTCCTGTGGGAGACAGGCACAGGAAAGAGGCACTTAGTGTGAGCCCAGTGGGAGGTGACAGGGAAAGGAGGCTGTGACCCAGGTTTGTTTGCTATGGGAGAACAGCATTTCCTGTTTGGACTAGGCCAGGGTGGATGTGCCAGTGAATCCAACCAGAAGGCCTGCTGGGGAAGGGGGTGTGTGCGGGTGTGCATGCATGCGTGTGTGTGAATGTGTCCGAGTCCATGTCCCTGTGTGGTCCCTGTGTTCTTTCTCACCTCATCAGGTCCCAGACGGGAGTCTAAATCTGAGATGAGTTTTCATTTTTTTCCCCCAAAGACATCCACTGAGGGGCTCAGCCAGAGGGCAGCAGTGTGGCCTAGTGGGTAACCATCACCCACCAGCTGGGCACCTGGGGCAAGCCCCATGCCTGGGGGTAATAAGGCCCACCCCGCCCCCACGAGTGGTGGAGATCAGGGCAGGGGACAGCCCAAGCAAAATGCTTAGCACAGCACCTGGCACGGTCAGAGCTCCGACCGGAAGCTGCTGTCCTTACTAGCGGTTGTGGTCTGGTCTTGGCAGCAGAGAGGACCAGCCCCCCCACCCCACCCCCGCCCCGCCGGGAGGAGGCCCCGCCCACAGGGACAGGCCTGAGACTTCAAGCCAGCGGCCCCTCTACTCCCATCTCAGCAAATACTGAAACCTCAAATGACCAAGACCCAGGTCCCCGCAGCATTTCCTGCCCTTCCTGCTCAGGGAGGGAAGAAGACCAGAAAACCAGCTGACATCCACCAGGAAAGTGTGCCCTTAAAAGGGAGCTCGGGGGAGAGAGGAGTAGGGTACCAGGGGACTAAATGGTAATGGAAAAAATATACTGTAAAAAAGGGGGGCTTTGGGTTGTGCCTGTAGGGGGACATGCTTCTGGGAAAATATGAGGTCTTTGGGTCCCCATTTAGCACAACCCAAAGCCCTCATATTTTCCCAGAAGCATGAACTCTTGAGCCAGATGAATCTTAAAAATGTCCTAGGACTTAATTTTTCAGTCTAGGAAATGAAGCTCAGAGAGGGAGGTATCTTGTCCCAAGTCACACAGGAATGGACATCGAAGCCTATGGGGTGTTAAGCCTATGTAGTAACCAGGCTGCCCCGTCACAGGCTGTGACTGTGGCCATAAATAAATTCCCTGGCCAAAAGGGTCCCTGCCTCAGCAAGGAGAGGATCCCCTCTGGTGTCAAAATGTTGGCAACAGCTTTCACTGAGAGGGTCCCTTGGTGGAGAAATTCCACAGTGGCATGAAGCTCCCGTGAGTTCAGTGGGAAAGGGATGAGCTGCCATTGAACACAGGAGCGTCTCAGACATGTTGCAGACAGACCTGGCGGTGTCTCCTCGCTCTGTGGCACCCGTCAGGGGTCCCAGCCACCTCACAGGCCCCCCAAGGCCCTCCCCAGGACAGGAGCCATTGCCCAGCTGTTCTCCTCCCTAAAGACCTGCAAGCCCCTCAGAGCGCCCTTTGGAAATATGGTTTTTGATCCCAGCCACTCGGCCAGGCTGAGGATGAGCCTGGGAGCCTCTCAGGAGATGGCCCCTCAAGAATGACAAGTCACCCAGGGGATTAAGTCACTGATCTAGTTGTGTCAAAAACAAGGGCTCACCAGAGAGGCACAAAGCTGCATTTCTTGGGGGGTCAGATAGGTGGCACATAGTAGGTGCCCCAAAATCGCACGTAGAAGGGAGGGAGGGAGCTTCCCAAGGGGGCAAAGTTGGCACTGTGATGATGTCATTGGAGCACGTGGGCTGCCCTTGGGGGACCAAGTGAAGCAGGGGGAAGTGGGTGCCAGGGCATAGCCATGATATCTCATTCCTGCCCACGCCCCCATAGGGAAGGTGCAACTGTCCTCCTTACAAAGAGAAACCAAGGCTCAAAGAAGGGCGGGGCTTGCCTGAGCTGACTCCAGCAGAGGTGGCAGAGGCTGGGTTGGAACTCAGCTCTCACAGCCTACCCGCCCCCTCGGTGGGGGGGCGGGGGGTGGGGGGGGCAGGGGTCACCTCCTTCAGTGTCAGCACACCCTGGCTGGTGCTGACTCGGGCCCTGGGGGCAGGTGCTGCCAGCCCTGGTGCGTCTGTCCGTCTGTCCGCAGTCCTCAAAACTCAGAGGTGGGGCTGGCAGGCCCTTCCCGCTGACACGTTCCTAGCAGAGATCTCGGATCTGGACAAAGCCATGGCAGGATTCTGAGGGACAGGCCCCCACTGCAACACCAAGCTGGACAGGGGCAGCCCAGGACGGCCCGCTGTACGGCACTCCAGGCAGAAGGGGGTTAGAGGCTGTCCTGGAGTTTTGGAGGGTTCTGGGCCCCCGCCGACGAGCTCGGTGGTCTTTCCCCATGAACACACACACCCATCACACCTGCACACACACGCACCACAAACACATTTGCTTGCACCTTGCTGGCAGCCCTCTCCCCAGAGGCTGGCTCAGCCAGGTACCCCAGATGAAGGAACTCCACTCTAAGCCAGCCCTTACCTTGTTACGGATGGGAAAAACGAGCCCCAGACCAAGGCGCTGTCTACACTCTCCTGGAATTGTGCTTAAGAGTGGACCCCCCCCCCCCCGACGTCAGGAGATTCCTGTTCAAAACCTAGCTCTTCCCACCACTGAAGGAGGGCTTTAAGCAAATGATGTTTTCTCGCTGTGCCTCAGTTTCTCCATCTGTAATGCAAGGAGGGGTAGACACAGACCTTATGGGATAAACCGAGGACTTGTCTTCCCAGGGAGACTCTGAGTTGCCTGGGCCTCAGTGTTCTTTGCTGGGAAATGGGGATAACGATGCCCATCTCTCCCAGAGGGGTTGGCAGGTTAAACTGAAAAAGGATGTAAGGCAGAGGTGAAGTGTCCTGCACACAGTGGCGCTCACTGCGCAGCAAGCCGTTGTTGCATGGAAGGACCGATCCCGCGTGCCTCAGGAACTAGATCCCTCAAAAAACAAGGGGATGAGGCTCCCCCATCATTAGCTCAGGTTTGGCAGCCTCGGCTCTTGGAGGTGACTGGGACGGCTCTGAGTCCGAGGCCCGGGCCTCAGTCCCTCAGTCTGCAACACGTGGGAGGGCATCTCGGAACTGGCACCCCGCACCCAAAGGACCACGCGGCGCAGAGCGCCAGGACCAGGTGGGCACCTGACGCGCCTCCTGGCGGGGACGCCTGGCCCCCCGGGGCTCCTTCCGGGTTGGCAGCAGCGGCGCAGGGGGCGGGGGGCCGCGCCGAGGGGCCGGGCGAGGCCGGGATGCGCGCCCCCGCCCCGCGCCCGCCTCCCTCCCGCCCTCCCGCTGCTGCGCTGGGAACCGGGATCCGCGCGTCCGGGGCGGCTGGCGGCGCGGGCGGGCGTGGACGGCAGGCTGGGGGCGGCGACGGCGAGGGGCCGCGCGCGGAGGGCGCCGGGCGCAGCATGGGCGGCCCGCGGGCCTGGGCTCTGTTCTGCCTCGGTCTCCTGCTCCCGGGAGGCAGCGCTGCGTGGAGCGTCGGGGGAGCCCCGTTCTCCGGACGCAGGTAAGGGCTGGCCCCCACCGCCACTTACTTCTGTGCCTGCCAGCCCGGGGTGGGGGCCGGGGACTCCAGGCACTCCCTGCCTCCCTCGGCCCCCCGAAACCTTCGTGCAAGCCCGGAATTGGGAAAGGAACCTGGTCCCCCACCGCAGTGCCAGCCCGGGTGGGGGCAGGGACCCCGGCTCGCCCCACTATCTGGCAGAGGCTCCCAGAAGTGCTGAGGTCCCCTACTCCGTGTGTCTGGAGCCGGCAGCGCCCCCCTCCCTGACAGCCTCCTCCATCCCCCCCCCCATTTTACCCCCAGAGCCCCGGAGCAGGGGGACTAGGAACAACGGGGAGAACCCCCTCCCAGGATTTTGGTCCCCTTAACCCAAGCCTCCAGCTGGCACCCGCCCCACAGTTAGGAAAGCCCGGGACATCCCCTAGCTGACACTTCAAGGACCCTCCTCCCTTTTCCTTGCTCCTGGCTTTTTTTAGTACCGGCTATTTATTTCACTGGGAGGAAAAAGACAGGGGTGGAGTTTCAGTGCCCCTGAGTTAGTGTCGGCCCCCAGGGACCTGGCATTTTTGGACAGAGATAGGAGGGAGTACTCTTCCTGCCGCTCTCTCCGGAGCCGGGAACCTTCTCTTCTCTCTGCTGGCGTTTGTGGAGCATCTTCCAGCCCCAGCGAGGGGCCCTTTATAGGCAGTGTCCTCGTTACTCCTGCAAGGACTGAAAGAGGTTTGGGGACACTTGTTCCCACTTAGAAGATGAACAAACTGAGGCCCCAGAAAATTAACATAATCTTCTAGGCTTGTGGGCGATTCATAGAAGAGCTGGGGTTCAAATCCGAGTCTTTCTGGCCTTGATGACACTGTGTGAGCCTGCCTGGCGCTGTCCTGGCTGCAGCCCCTGCCCCGCTGGGGTCCCCGAGGAGGGGCCAGCCAGGCAGGTGGCAGAGAGCAGTGAGGCCTCTCCTGGCCTTTTCTTCATGTTGGAACGCCTGCGCAGCCCCACTCGCTATGGCCTCACTTCTCTAATTCTTTCAGAAATCCTCCTTGCTCCGTGTTGGGGGGGGCTGGCTAGCCCGCCCCCGCTGTGCTGGCAAGAGCAGGTGACTGGGCAGGGCTGGAGGGGAGAGGTGGCTGAGGCTCAGAGGCCAGAAGACCGGTCGTCTGAGATGGGGACGGACAGACGTCACAGTCACCACCTACTGCACGCCCACCGCTGCTGGCCTGGGCTGGCGTTTCACCTGCACCCAGCACCTCCCGAATCTTCCAGACTGCTTTAGGAGGCACGCATTTCCGCGGTCCCCTTCTCATAGAGGAGGAAACTAAGGCTCAGGGAGGGGATAGGACCTGCCCAGGACACGGCCGTGAACCCCCAGGATCCAGATGCTAAGATGACCGAGACTCTGAACTGGGAATTCTCGTTGTCGGGGTCAGGGTGAGGGCTGAGAGGGCGTAAGGACCAGCCGGCCCTCCCGCTGCCCACCGGGTCTGGGACAGGGCCTGCCAGCCTGGGCTCCTCGCCCCCAGGGCTTTCTGGATGGCAGCAGGATGGTGGCTGTGGGTAGGTGTCTGGTGGACACTGGGGACTGTCACCCTGTGTGTTCACGACGGCTCACGGTAGCCTGAGCATCACAAACGCCCCGGGGGCACTGCCATTGCTCCCTAGGTACGGACTAAGGCCTAAAAGGACTAGAGGCTCCTCGGCCCAGGCCGTCCAGCTCCCAAACCCAGTGTCCTTTCCAGCCCAGCAGAGTCGTCAGTTTCCAGGTTTGGTGAAGCTTTGCAGGTCATGGTTAGGAGTTAGGGGTTCTGGCCCTGGCTCTCCCACCCACTGAGTGTGTGACAGGTAGGTCACTTCACAGCCCTGGGTCTCACTTTCCTTCTGAGCTTCCTCACTATTTCCCTCTCCTGCCCTCGTCCCCTGCTCACAGGCCTGTTCTCAGAATGGACGGTCCCCATGGGAAGGACCAGCTCAGGCCCTGCCGTATAGTAGAGGTTCCTGCCACCACCACCGACACTAGGTGGGGGCGGGACCCACAGCCAGAGGAATCTAGTCCACGGCTGCCAGGACTTCCCCCTGCGGCCTCATCCCAGCGTCGTTGGAGACAGCGTGGGGATGTCTCGCCCCATCCACCCTCCCTCCACCCCCAGCCCGGCGCCCCAGGCGCCCTTGGCAGCCAAGGGACAAGAGGCAGAAAAGGGGCTTTGTGTCTGGGGAGGGGGAGGCCCGGGAAGGCATCCAAGGGGCTGCCCCCAGCCCCAGGAATGTGGTGAGACTTTGAGACCCCGGAACCAGGGTGCCTCGGGGCGTGCAGAGCTGCCTGGCTCACCTCTACCCCTGTCTGTCCCCCAGTCCCTGCTGGGACAGCTTCCTGCCCCTCTGAGGTCCCTTCCAGCCTGAACCCTCTGTCACAGTGTCCTGGCCCGGACCTCCTCCCCCTGCAGAACCAGCTTCCTGGGGGCAAGTGCTAGGATCAAGGAGAGTGGGGAATTCCCTTCCCAGCCCCTCTCCAGGGTGCTCAGACCAAGCTCCACGCCCACATGCGTGTCCTGGGGAGGTGACCCCTCTCAGAGCCTCAGTTTCCCCCTCTGTGAAATGCAGAGCCTTACAGTCCCTACCCCACAGTCGTGGGGAGGACTTTGTGTGGAAGATGCTGTGCTGGTGTCCCCAAGCCCCAGGGAAGGCTGTGGGCTGTGGGGCCCGTGTCATTGTGCAGGAACAAGAATTACCAGTAGCTGTTAGCGCCGTGCTAAGCGCAGTATGTGAAACCTCCCCAGAAGAGAATCTGCTGTCCCCATTTGCAGATGGACAGAGTGAGGCCCAGAGAGGGTCAGGGCCTTGTCCAAGGTCACCGAGTTAGGAAGCAGCAGAGCTAGGACTAGAACTTCACCTCCAGTGTGGGGTTCTGGCCGTAGTCACCCCACCCCCAACCAGCAGGTCCCCTTTCTTTCCTCTCCTTTTCATAACAGCCCTTGGCCCCCAGCCCACTTGGCTGCCTCCTGCAATTAGCCCCTATCGCTGTTCCGGATCGCAGCCCTGGGCCCCATGGAGACAAAGTCCCCTGGGCCCCTCACGGCAGGAGGTGGAGGGCAAGTTGGGGGCGGGCGAGGGGGGACCAGTGGGACAGCTGGTGCCAGGCTGAGCTGGTCTGGCCTGTTTTCCTTCCCCCAGTGGCCTCTGGGGGCCCAGAAGGCACTGAGTGGGCAGAAGTGGCAGGCTCAGGAGAGAAGGGCTGCCTCTTCCCGGCCCCTGCCCTTGCCCCATCCCACCGGAGGTGGCCCAGCCTCACCAGGTTCTTGGGCAGCTTATCACCTACCACAGCCCAGGAAAGGAAGCCCGCAGGGGCAGCAGGATTGAGGTGGGGTTTCCAGGCTCTGGGAACCTGGGTCCTAGCCCCTCTGCCCAAGGCCACGGCTCTCAGTCATTCAACAAACCTCTCCGCGCACCTGCAGGCTGAACCTCGTCCTGGCTTAGTACAATATCCTTCCCCCAGACGCTCAGGGCTGCTGTGGCCCCTGTAGGTGCCCAGTTCTGCTGGATGAACTGGAGTTGGCCGGAGCAGGGGGAGGGCTTTCCAGGCTGAATGGATCTAGTATGCCAAGGCCTGCGGTGTGGGAGAATGCAACAGGTGGGAGGGAGGGCAGGAAGGTCAGGGGCAGCGGGAGGGGCAGCAGTAGGGCAGAGCGCTCAGGGCTCACAGGGCGGCGATGTGGAGCCGCGGCGGCAGACTCCACCGCAGGCAGTAGCACCGTTAGGTCTGTGCTCTATAAAGAACCTCTGCTGCTTCTGGAAAGTGGACCCAGGGGTGGGCAGATGGGCAGCGGGGCCGGGCTGGGACCCTGTGGGGGAGCTTGGGTTCACCCTGAGGGTAACAGGTTTGGGGTGTTCAAGGCCAGGGAAGGGTGAGGTATGGTTATTGGTGACCCCTCCCAGGAGGAGGCCACCAAGGACTAACCTTGTGTCCCACCTGTCCTGGGTGTCCCCTCCCATCTAAAATATCTGGCCAGCTGGCCACTGGCTCCCTGTCTCCTAAGCAGAGGATTCAAGCAAACTCCAACTCGTGGGAAATGAACCAAGGAGCCATGCAGCAACCCACAAGGGGGAAATTTTAATTAACATGCTAAACGCGGGGTCAGTCCCCAGGGACTGACAGCAGACTTTTCATTTGGGCAACATCGGTGTGTGGGACCGGCAGTATCAAGGTTAAAAAATAAATGTTGTAATTTTAATGAAGTTTTGTATTGGCTGCACCATGGTGTGCCTGTTTATACTCTAACTCAACACCCGTCGAGTGGTTGCCGGCCCGACGACTGAACGGAAAGCCCAGCAAAATCCGCTCCGAGTGTAACATGTTAAGGAAGAAGAAAAAAGTTGTTTTCTCTGGCTCCCCAAAGAGGGGTGGCCTGGGCAGCCATGGGCAGTCCCGGGCCCGTGTCCCCCAGCACAGTCCAGGCGCGTGTGCGAGGGTGCCCAGCCCTGTGTCCGCAGGTGTGGGCCAGAGTGCAAAAAGGACAGTCATTTCCGTAGGGTTTGCTTTGGTCCCACTGTGTGCCCAAGTGTGTGCGTGTCCTTAGAGGGGTCTGTGTGTGTCCAGGAATTGTGTACACACGTACGCTCATGGGAGTGTGTCTGTGTGCCTTGTGCTCACTGTGTGCATGTTGATGTGTGTACCTGCACGCATGTACTGTGTGTGTGTGTCTGTCCCCCGGCATTCAGTTTTCATTCTGTGCCCAGGGCCCCTCCTGTGTCCGGAGCTTCTGTTGCTGCCCAGGTCCCTTCCTCCCTCCTGTCTTCCTTCCCTCCCAACGTCCCTGGGCCAGCCAGGGGGTCTTCACAGACTGCAGGGAGCCCCTGAGTCCCCTGAAACTTGTACCCCACATTTTGTGCATTTTTCTGGCGGGGAGCCACAGCTCACATCGCTTTCCCAAACGAAACCCCAGCAGGTTGAAAACCACAGCACCAGGGACCCCAGGGTATCTTATTAAACTTATAAAAAACCCCACCTGCTCGTCAGGAAGATCATTTCCAGCATAAGGTTAAGAACACAAGCTTGGGGGTCAGACAGACCTGAGTCCCCACCGTGACTGGGTCCCTCCCCATGGGTGTGTAGAGTCCGTCCCGGACCCTGGGGCCTCAGCCCTTCCATCTGTCAGTGGCGCTGGTAGCCGGGTGTGTGGAGGCCCCGGGCGCAGCTCTCGGCGTACGGCCAGCGCGACCAGAGGCCACCGTGGCACAGGAGGTGGGACTACGGAAAGCCCCTCCGTGCCCCAGGGGTGGCAGTTTGGTGTGAGCACGAGCTTCCCTGGCTTCGTGCACATGTGGCTGTCTACGTGCACACGTGTGTGCATGGTCCTCGGCTTTCTCTTTCTTAGTGTGATAGAAATGCAGTCTTTCTCTGGTGGTCTACACGGGCTTTTCCCCCTTAACCAGGCACAGTGGCCATCCCAGGAGGATCTTGGGCTCTTTCCCAGCGTCCGTGTCCAGTGGTCCTTTTTAGCTGTTCCCAGTTCCCACACGGTGCTGCCCCAAGCGCCTGCCACCTCCTCCATGGGGCGGCTGGCCCAGGGCTCTGTTGAGCTTCCGCCACATCAGCCATCCCTTCTCCATGCCTTTGGCTAAGCTGTTCCCTCCTCCTGGACCGGTTCCAGCGTGACGCACTGTGGCAAAGGGGCTTCCCCGGGGTCGCACACCAAGTTAGTAGACTGGTCCCAGCCAAGGTCTTTCTCCTTCAGGCGGGCCTGGGTAGGGTCGGGGCAGCCGTCGGGGGGGTGGGATTTCAGTGGTGGCAGGCACCTCTGTGATGGCTGGGACATTCCAGGTGCTCAGTGGCCCTTGGCCCGGCATGGGGTCACAGGCCCTGCGTTTTTTGCTGGAGCTGGGAAAAGAGGGACCGTTTCAGGTGACCCTTTTCAGCCTGAGCCCTTTGTGGCTTTCCTCGGTGGCCCGGAGCCCAGGGTCAGCAAGTTCCCAGGCTGGGGCCTTCACAGAGCCATGGGCCCGTGGCCCAGGAGGTGGAGGGGAGACAGAGAGGAGGCCTTTGAGTTGGAGCTGGGGGCAAAGCCGGGCCATCCATATAACTGGGTTCAAATCCTCTCCACCAGCTCTGTGACGTGAGCATTTCCCCCTCCCTGAGCCTCAGTTTACCCCGCTGTAAAGTGAGGTTGCCTTCCTGGATCACTGTGGGAAGATGATGTAAATTCCCTTAGCTTAGAGTAGGTGCTCAATTTGTGCAGTGCACTGTGATTATTAGTTAGCATCTGGAGAAGTCAGTCCTCTATGCTTGGGATACTGCACATCACAGCTGTCACACAGAGGGGACACGAGGATGGTAAGTGAGACAGGGCCTCTCCTCTCGCACACCTGGGCAGGGGTCGGGGAGGGGCGGACATGAATCCCCGACAGGTATACGAAGGATCCAGGGCAGGGCACTGTCAGTCCTGCTGAGGTGGAGGCGGGAGGGACCAGGGAGGCGCGGCAGCGCAGCAGAGCTTTGCAGGGAGGAGGTGCCCGGGCAGCAGTGGGGGAGGGTGCTCCCAGCGGGCCGCAGCCTGAGCAAAGGCTGGTGGTGAGGGGCCTCAGGCAGACGGGGGCACGAGATCTCTGACAGGCTGAGGGTGGAGGAGGCAAGGCCAGGTTTCCATTTCACTACATTCCTTCCACCCTCACCCTCCCGGGGTCCTGGGCAGGGGGCTGTGCATGGCACCTGAGCTTCCTCCCCACGGGTCTGTTTCAGGAACTGGTGCTCGTACGTGGTGACCCGCACCATCTCCTGCCATGTGCAAAACGGCACGTACCTTCAGCGGGTGCTGCAGAATTGCCCCTGGCCTATGAGCTGCCCGGGGAACAGGTGAGTGAGCCCATGG
The DNA here is from genome assembly GCA_004026765.1 of Micronycteris hirsuta. Taxonomy (NCBI): domain Eukaryota; kingdom Metazoa; phylum Chordata; class Mammalia; order Chiroptera; family Phyllostomidae; genus Micronycteris; species Micronycteris hirsuta. Next base: position 157,360 of record PVJI01001532.1, read on the forward strand.
TAGAGAAGGAGCTGATGGCCTCACAGGTGGGGCACAGCACGGGCAAAGGCCTGGTGGTGGGAGTGCCCTGGGTGTGCAAGGGAAGGCTGGGACCCCGGGGCAGTGGAGCAAAGGGAGCATTGGCCCTTTGCCCATTCTCAGCACCTCCTCTTGTGCTCTCAGGGCACCCTGGAGGGCTTCCTGGGGAAGGGTTCTGTCACCCACATGCCTTCACTCAGTGAGCGTTCACTGCTGGGTACAGGCTGGCTCAGCTTGCAGGGACTTCCTGTCCGGTTGGTACCCGGATCCCCACACTTGGAAGGTTGGGATGGAATAGAAGGGCCAAATCCTAGAATGCAGGAGGAGAGAGGCACCAAAGGGGCCTGGAGGGGACAGAAGACCCTGGGGGCTCTGGGTTTGTCCACACGGAAGAGTGGGAGAAACAGCAGAGGACCCCGTCTGAGCTGGGCCACCTGGTCACTCTTTCAGCTACAGAACCGTGGTGAGGCCCACGTACAAGGTGATGTACAAGACAGTGACCGCCCGGGAGTGGAGGTGCTGCCCCGGGCACTCGGGGGCTAGCTGCGAGGAAGGTAGGACTGCCCCAGGGCCGGGCCACGTGCTTCCCCGAGGGTGTGTGGGAGGGACAGCAAACTGCTGCTAAGTTGGTAGACAGTGGAGTGGACAGTCCCTGGCACACTGCAGTCCCCTGCACGGAGCTGCCAGCGAGGCATGGCTTGGACACAGTAGGCGTCTGCTGTCCCACGGTGTCGGCCTGCCTCGTGGGAGACTCTCAGGACCCCTGGAGAAATTTGACACATGCTCTGTGGCTCACGTCTTAAGTCACACCATCCCAAGGCTTTCCTCCAAACACGGGGAAACCCAGCATTCCCCTGGGCCGTGGTAACAGCTCATGGAAGCAAAGCGCCACTTAGGCCAGTGGGTCAGCAAGGTCGCCCCCCTGCAGGGGAGGAGACAGAGGCTCAGGCAGGCAATGGGCACACGGCTCCTGAGTGGCATCGCATTGGAAACTTGGTCTGTCTGAGGGCCTCAGGGATGGGAGGGCTCTGATGGGCGCTGCACGTGGGGCGTATGTCCCAGGCAGGGGCACCCTGCTCAGCCCACCCCACTTCTCTGCGTGCCCCCAGGGTGGCTCAGGGTCAAGCACCCAGCACAGTGTCAGAGGAGGCAGCCTGGGCTCCCCAGGAGCCTGGCCACACAGTCACCCGGGGAGACCTCTCCTGCTAAGTGGGCCAGACCGCTCCCACCCCTGCTGCTCGGCTGAGCCCAGTGAGAGGAAGGCTTTGGGCACCAAGGGCTGCGTTCGAGAATGGCTCTAAAGAGGATGGACTGGCCTTGAACCCTCCTGAGAACCAAGCTTGTAGGCACCACAATGGAACGGCCGCCCAGGGCCCCGGAGCAGCCTGTCAATGTGCATGTCAGCTGCCAGGTGTGCTCTGATGCCAGAAACACGGACGTGGGCAACGCAGCTTCCAAATCAAGGGAATGTGATGCTAACAGAAGTCACCATTCCTGGGTGCTTCTGGAAAGATTTACATGCTTCATCTACCCAGAACCCTGGTGCAGACCCGGTTCACAGAGCGGGCAGCAGAGGCCCCGACACCTGGAGGGGATGGAATGCTCAGCATCCCGTGGGGTCGAAAGCAGCGCTTACCACCCGGTGGAGCAGGCAGGGGCCTGATGGGGGTAACGGGGATGGGGCAGTCCTCAGGGGCACTGAGGAGGAGCCCAAGGCCCAGCGGGGGTCCTGTGCAGAGAGATAGCCATCAAGGCCAGTGTGGGAGGCTGGGAGGGGCAGGCGTGAAGGGGAGCCAGGAACAGCACCCCACCCCCCATAGGAGGAAGAGGGGAAGGCAGGACCCTGAGGGCCAGGAGGAGAGCCTGCCAGGAGGGGCTGCTGCCAAGGAGGCCACAGAGGAGCTGGTGAGGAGAGAGCAAATCCCCAGGGTGGCCACCTGGGCCTAAAGGGCCTGAGCCCAGGCAGGGCCTGCCCAGGCAAAGACCACGCTGTCCCTGGCTCCTCTCCCAAGGGCAGGCCTTCCCAGATGTGGGGAGCTATCATAGAGGGGGTGAGGACAGAGGGCAGGTAGGGGCAGCACCCTTGCCCTTGAGTCGGGCAGCTGGAGGCCACACATCCAAGCACCAGGCTCAGGGCTGGGAGCTCTCTGCAGATGGTGAGGCAGCAGTACCACATCAGACGGGCCAGGCCAACCCTGATACCTGCCAGCCCCTTCTGTAGGGCCTTCGGGCCCCAACCTGGGGGCGGGGTTATCCCAGGCCTCACGGGCCAGGCCTGCTCTACCATACACCAGCTGTGTGGCCTTGGCCCGGGGACTCCCTGTGTATTGTGCAAGTCCTTGTCAAGAGCCTGTTGGGAGGGGGGTGGGTGGGTGGGGGGGCTGCAGTTCAAGCAGCACTTGGCTTCTGCCCACGGAGAGGGAGGGGTGCCTTCTCTAAAGGGCACCAAGCTCCTCTCGCAGCATCTGGCACCCTGCACTGAGCCTCAGTATCCTCACCTGTGTCAGGCTAATAGTCTGCCTGGAGGGGGCCGGGGGCGGTAAAGACCCTGCAGATGGCCTGGGAGCCCCTGGTAGGCACTGGTGATGTCCAGTTGGACAAGAAGGGCCAGCTTCTCCCCACCCACAGGGCGGGAGCTGAGTAAAGGATGCCCCGGCGTGGATATTCTGGAAAACTGTTCCGCTGGCGCCCTGAGACTGGGGGAGAGGAGGCATGGGGGCATTGCTGGCTCATCCCAGGCCCTGCCCTTCCTCTGACCACCAGGTCTGGTCCCGACTCCCCCAGCTGTTTCCCCTGCTGGTCACTGCCCTTGTGGTCTGCACGGTGCTGTGACATGACCTTGGGGCCATGAAGCTGCGTCACCAGGGGCGGCGGGGCTCAGAGCAACCTGTGATGAGCTGAAGGAGAGGAAACACCCAGCATTCCAAACTCTGGCCCTGGATCAGTTGCATTCTGCTGTGTAGTCTGGGACAAGTCACTTCACCTCTCTGAGCTTCATCTCTATCTGGAAATCACCGGAGACTGAAAAGTACCCACCTCATACCTTATTAAGAGCACCAGAGGCTCACGCCTCGCCCATAGTAGATGCTCCATAAATGTCATCCTCTCCTCTTCCCCCCCTGTGCTGGGGGTTCTGTGGAGGCTCTCAGGGCCTACCCTGCCTCCCAGCTCTGAGACTCCACTTCTCAGTTGGCTGTTCAGTAAACAGGCCTTGAGTCTCCTCCAGAAACAGTGGGCAAGGAAAACCAAGGCCAAAAAGTTCTATGTGGGCTGTTTCCGACCCGCTGAGTGGCCTGGGCTGGTGAGCTCTGCTGTGGCCACCGTGTCACTGTGCCTCTAGGGGCTCTCTGCAGACAGATCTCTCGCCCATCAGCCCCATTGCTCAGACAATAAAAGTGAGGCTCAGAGAGGGTGTGGGTCTCACACAAGGTCACACAGCAAGTAAGCACCGCGGCCAGGATTCTCCGCAGGACTCTGACCTGAAGTCTGCAGCGTCCCCCAGCCTCGGACCCCCCTACAGTAACAATGACGAGGGGAAAGAAGGTTGCCACCATCCCCCGTGCCGAAGAGTGTGACTCGTACCACCTGCATCATGCCATCATGCCACAGTGCAGAGACCTCCGATATGGAAACTGAGGCTGCGAGAGGGGAATGCCCCGCTCAGGGTGGCAGTGGGCTTCAGTGGCCATCAGTCTGACCCAGAGCCAAGATCTTTCTTCTGCAGCAGTGCTGGCCGAGGCCTTTGAAGAGGACGAGTGTGCTCGGACATCTGGGGCACCACAGGGCTGCCAGAAGCCAGTCTCAGCCTCGGCCCTCCCAGGTAGAAAGATGGAGGGACTGGGGGCTCCCTTGCCCTCCTCTCCCACGGGCCCCCCTGGAGCCAGGCTGCCTCTGTTTCTCCCTCTGTCCCACTGTCCTCACCGCACACGTACCTCCCCTGTCCATGGAGTCCTACAGCCCTTGTCTTCCATGATGGGGAACCAGAGAGGGAAGAAGTTTGCCCAGCGTCACACAGCAAAAAAGCCTAAGCGCAGCCCTGACCGGTGTGGCTCACTTGGTTGGGTGTCACCCCGCAAAGCGGAAGATCACAGGTGGATTCTGGCTGGGGCATGTGCCTGGGCTGTGGGTTCAGACCTGACTGGGGCGTGTGAGAGGCAATCAATCAATGTTTCTCTCCCTCTCTTTCTCCGTCCCTTCCCCTCTCAAAAAATTTGTTTTCTTTAAATCTTAAGTGCAGATTGGCGTTTCCAGGCTGGGCCCTCGGGCTCTTCACTATCTTTCACACACTGGCCAAGTGCCACACCTGTGCTTCACTCTGTGGGTTTGGGGTCCTGGGGCTAAACACTGCGTTTGTTCAACCGCTCCTGCCTAGGAGGCCTGGCAGCCCCGCTCCCAGCTCCTGGCCGGGTGCCCTCCACCCCCAGCCGGCAGCTCCCCGCTCTGCCCTCCCAGCCGCCCTAGCCTTGCCCTCTCTCCATTTTGTCCCCAGCCCCCACTGGCCTTCTCTCCCACTCCATGGCCTAGGCAGCAGCTGTCCCCTCTGCCTGTGACCTTCTTGGAGCTCCTGCCTGGCTCTGGTGGCCCCACCCTGCCATCACTACCCTTGTGTCTCCTGTGCCTGGCGTGGGCCTGGCATACAGCAGGTGCACAGGAGGTGAATGGGAACCTCGTTTTACCCCAAAGAAGAAGCCAGGCTAGTCTCAGACTGGAGCTTCCCAGAGGCCTGCGGGAGGCTTTCTGGAAGCTCCCAGCTCGGGCCCTGACCCCAAACCCTGGCTCAAGCCAACAGCAGCAAATATTTACGTTTGCAAAGTAAATTCCCTGGAGGAGACCTGGGCTGGGCCTGGGAGGCTGTGCCCCTGTGGCCTGTGGTTATGGACCCCGCTGACCTTGTGAACAAGGCAGCCCCTCTCGTGGCTCCTCTTCTGGGAGAGAAAGTCGAAGGTGGATCCCACAGGCACTCCCCAGCTCCTCACACCCTGTTCCGAACAGCTGAGGCCGGGTTTAATCCCAGCCCCCTAGTCCTGCCAGGTGACGGGCAGCCTCTCCGGGCCTCCGTGTCCTCATGAGGACCCCACAGGAAAGGGCGCAGGGGCTGAGCTCAGGCCCAGCACTGGGCAGAGGGAAGGACAGTGGTTTGGTTTTTTTTTTTCCAATTGTTTCTTTGTTTTTAAAAAAATTTTATCTGCTGATTTTAGAGAGAAGGAGAGCAAGGGAGAGAGAGAAATACTGATTCATCGTTCCACCTATCCATGCATTTACTGGTTGGCTCCTGTATGTGCCCTGAACAGAGATCAACTCACAACCTTGGCGTTTGGGGAAGATGCTCTAACCAACTGAGCTGCCCAGCCAGGGCAGAAGGGCTGCTGTCTATGGGGGCACAGGGCTAGAAACTGCAGACGGCACTGGCCTTGTAGAGGTCAAGTCAGGGAGTGATGATAGCTTTGGCAGGGGGTAGGTATTGATGGGCGCCAGTGTCTGTCCAGGAAGCCTTCCTGGAGGAGATGGCACAGGAGCAGCAGCTGTGGGACTGAAGGTAGGGAGGCTGTGTGTGTGTGTGTGTGTGGCCGGTGGGGACCTCCCAGGTGGTGGGAACCTCCCAGGTGGTAGGAAATGGCCAGAAGTCAGGCTCACAGAGTGGAGCTGGGGTCTGTGGTCCTGGGAGGGTGAGGCTGGGGCTGGGAAGAGGCTCTTCAGGACGGACCACCAGGCTTGGCTGCGGGATCCCGGAGCCCTCACCCAACACCAGTGGGAGGCATGTGACATTTTTGTCCTACAGGAGACCCCCCCTCACCTGTGCTTTCCCTGCTGGGAAACCCGTGCGCTATAGGACCATTTTACAACCCAGTCTGTCCCTTAAAGTATTTCTGCCCTTTTATCAGAATTTGGGGGAGTTGGAGGATAATGTTTTGTGAATCTTAAGTCCAAAGCCAATATTTTCTAGGGGCTTTTTTTTTTGTCAGTTTTGTTATTTCTTTGAATTTTCTTCTTTCTTTTTAATTTTAACTCACAATTACTTTAAGCCAGTTACATCTGTGCTGCCCACCAGGCCAGGTTTCCACCCATTTTTCTAGTTCTCTCTGGCTCCCGGTGAAACGTCCGAAAGCAAATTGGTCGAAAAATAATTTTCAGCCACAAGTTCACAGATTTATAACTCAGGGACATCCTAGGGTGACGTGAGAACGTCTGTGCTCCTTTTCAGGACTGCTACATGCGCTGTCTCATTATTTCGCCTTTTATTTTGTTTGCTTGCTTTAAATTCGTTTTCAGCCGGTGATTCCTGCATTCATCAACAGGTTTATTCAGGCTGCTGAGGCCCTACTGTGTGCCAGGCCCTTTTCCAGGCCAGGCATAAGACAGAGGAGGCCCCTGCCCTGGCGGGCTGCAGGCTCCAGCCCGGGGGGCGGGCGGGTGGGCGGACAGACAGACGAGGGCAGAGGCTGGGGAACTACCGAAGTAAATGACACGTTACAGAGTGGGAAGTGCCGCAGAGAGAAAAGGAAAACCTTACGGGGCAGCACGGGGCAGGGCAGGCTACGCCAAATCTTCCTCCAGAGAAAATGCAAACTTCCGCGGCCTTGGAGGGTTGGCCGTTCTTTTCTTCGACTTCCTGAAAAGAGTAAGAAAATGGCCTTTTACCCCTTCACCTGGGAGCCGAGAATGAGCGGGGCTTGGCAGGGCCATTCTTCCCAGAGGCCAGCATTTCCGCTGGCGCTGAGCCCCCCACTCCCAGCTTCTGCCCAGTGGGACTCAGGGGCTGACTCAAGGTGCCAGGTGGCCCAGGAGAGAGGAGGCTGGGCCCTGGGGTTAAAGCAACCTGGGTTCAAATCCACACTCCAGCCTTCAGGTGACAACTAAGGACCAGTCACTTCACTGCTCTGGCTCCTTTTCCCTAGGGGAATATCTGTACTCACTCATGCATTCATCCAAGCGTGGGGGACAGAGCAGTGCCATCCGAGCTGCTCTGTGCCTCAGTTTCCCCATCTGTAAAGTGGAGATGACGCTAGCACCCACTCACAGGGTTTTGACTGTACGTGTGAAGTGCTTCCCGTGGGCCAGGCTCAGAGGGTGTACGAACCAAGTGTGAGCTGTTATTATTATTACCTGTCTCGCAGGATCGAGTTGGGCTCCATAAAAGACTTCACACTGGTCAGGGCTCGCCGTGGCATCCGCCCCTCTGCCCACAGGGCCCCTAACTCCTGCCCCAGTCGTGGGCTGCCAGCCCACCTTCCTCCCTCCCGGGCGAAATTTACCCCTGTGCCAGGCAAGTCACAGGTCCCTGGGGAGGGGATGCTGGCGATGCAGGCCCAGCCCGGGTACAGGCCCCATGGTGGGACCCAGAAAGGGTCTGGCAGCCTCCCTTCTGGGGGCTGGCCAGAGGGACCAGTCTGGGTTGCGCTCCTGGCGCCTCGCACTCCCTGCACCAACCCACAGCCTGGCTCCCAGCTGCCAGGCCTGAGCCTTATTTGGGTCTTGTCTCCCCCCAGACAACACTTCCTGGCCTTAAAAGGCAGGCCTGGGGGGGGCAGAGGGGAGCAGTTGCCCTGCTGGCTTCAGAGCCCCTCCAGCTGCACCCCCCGCAGCTGGCTTGGCCAGCCCATCCCTCCAGCTGTGGAGAAAACCAGGCCCCCGAAACCAGACCAGCCAGGCAGCCTGCTCCTCACAGGGGTGGTGACAGGGGTGGGCTCCTGGAACGGCCCCCTGGCCCTCCCAGGCAGCCAGCCTCCCTCTGGTTTTCATTTAAAACCAGGCCTGGGTCCACTTCAGTGTCTTCTTACCAAGTAGGGCAGAGAGAGGGCGGACAGCAGTGTCACAGCTGCCGCTTACTGAGTGTCTACTGTGTGCCAGGTCCTGTGTGTGTACACAGTGGGCCCTTTGCGCATGTTGCCGTCCTCAGCCCTCACACCAGCCTGGGAGATACAGTGGCCTTATAACCCCATTTTACAAATGGGAAAATAGGTCCAGAGAGGACAAGTCACACAGGTCTGCAAGTGACAGGGCTGGGACCCAACCTTGCGTCTGTTACCTCTAAGCTCCTAACACGTGCAGCTTGCTGAGGTCGTTGGGGAAGCCCCCAGCCTCACCCATGGACCCTACCCATTGCCAGCCCCCTCACCCCAGCCCCATCAGGCTGGCAGCCTTGTTCGAGCTCAACCCAGTTCAGGCTGTGTGACCCAGGTAAACCGCCCCACCTCTCTGGGCCTCTGCCTCCGTCTGCACTAAGCGGGATAGAGACCCCTGCTGGGGGCTGGCGGGCGGGGCAGGGGAGTCTGACCAAACGAGGGTGTGGCAGGCCAGCAGGGCTCTCACCCCCACCGTCCCTCAGTCGCAGGCTCCTCTGGCTTCGTGGAGCCCGGGTGGCCAGGCATCGCCACGCGGCGGATGACACTTCGACCCACGGCCTTCTCAGGTGGGTCCTGGGGCAGCTGCTTGGGGTGTCCCTGGGCTAGGGAAGGCCTGGAGGGGGGACAGGCAATGTGATGACTTCCCTAAAAGCCCCTCCTCTGGGTCCCTCAGTGGAGGGTCAGGAAGGGTGCCCTGCCTTTGTTTGCCCCAGGCTGGAAAGAAAACTTTGAGGGGGAGAGGAAGGGCCCCAGCGGAGAGTTTGACCTGGGCGCAGACGCCCTGAGACCCGTGACCCCCAGACTCTTACAGACGCAGTTTTCCAAGCCCCCAATTTCCTCTTTGTGTTTAAACAACACTTCTCTGTGTGTCTGCAATGTGCGAGATGCCCTGCCAGGTGCTTTCCATCATCAGCTTGTTTAAACCTCACAGCTGTGTACCTGTCCCCCAGGAAGGCACCACTGTCCCCATTTTAAAGAGGAGGAAGCTGAGGGTCAGAGACAGGACGTGCCCTGCCTAAGGCCCTGGAAGGGACGGCCAGGAAGGGGCGGCGTGGGGACCCCGCCCCAGGCCCTATGGCTGCAGTGCGCTCGCCCACCCTTGCTCTGAGTTCCGTACCCTCAGGTGCGGACGGCGGTGACACTTGTCCTGAGATGCAGGGTCCTGGTGAGCACTGGGGAGACAGGCTTGCAAAGCACTCGGCGGTGCCTGGCAGCCAGCAGGCTCTGTAATCAGCCAGAATTGTTATGAATAACCAGGGGTATCCCTGGTAAGGCCAGAGGCGCTGGACGGCGGGTGGGGCGGGGGGGGCAGTGGCTGGCCCTCTAAGGCCAGCCCATTCCAGACTTTGATGTGTCAGTCCCCAAGGCCAGCAAGCTCAGGGAGCCCCGCCCAGGTGAGAAGCCACAGGATTTCCTGTCCTGGCTTCCCGGAAAGGAGTCATGTAGGATGCCCAGGCTGTAGGAGTCCAGTCGGCTCCCTGGTCCTGCTCTGGGAAAAGCCTGTAGGGCATGGTCCACCAACGGGCTGTTCTCTGCAGCCCCTTGCTAGGCCTTGGGGACTGGGCTGTCTCATGGGTCAGGATTATCAGATGTCTGTTCACGTCCTCCATCCTGCCTCCAGGGGCTGAGAGGCTCCAAGGGGAACCTGGGACCCCCAGCCCTAGCCCCAGCCTCCTCCCTCCTCCCTCCCACAGGTTGTGCCAACTGCAGCAAAGTGTTGGAGCTGACAGAGCGGCTGAAGGTGCTGGAGGCCAAGGTGGGTGAGCAGCCGCCCCCTCGCCCCCAGCCTCTGCCCGGCCCACTCAGTGTTCCCACCACACCCATGGGCAGGCAGCTGCCCCACCAGGCACATGCCACCCTCCCGTTGGTTCCCATCCAGCCTTCCTGGCCTCCCACCCTGCACCCCCAGTGCCCTGCCCTGGGCAGCCTGGCCTGCTCTCCCTCCAGGATCCCATGGAGCTCCCCCTACTTGCACCCCCGTTCCCATCCCAGCCAGATGTTTGTAGAGACCCCCAGAGATCTTAGCTGGGCCCCTCCTATCCCCCATCCCCCATAATACTGTCTCCCCAGTTTCCAAAGCAAAGCATGTATTGCATGTCTCAAGTGATTTCAAGACATCAAAGCTTTAACAATGAAAAAGTAAGACACTTATGTTTTCAGAAACATGAAAAACTCGGAACCAGGAAACACCTACGGGGCACCACTCGCAACGCTCACCTGTGCCCCCAGAGAGGGGCTATTGACACTTGAGGTCTTTTCCGCCAGGCTGTCTAAATGCACTGTCTGCACGTCCCTGCCTCCATTGTTCTTCCCTCTGGGAAGGGGAGGAGCCGTGAAGATACTGACTAGAGTGTTAACTATTCATAGGGAAATTTGAAAACCAGAGAACAGAAGGAGTGGTTGCCTAATTAGGGAGCAAGGCACGGCGCAGGGTTAGGCAGCCATGAACACCACCTCCATGATCTGACATGAAAAGATGCCTCTGATACATCAAGTGGAAAAGCCAAACTTCTGAAACACCACGTACTCGAACCTCGGTTACGAGGCATGGGAGCCCCCAGAACGCCGCACGGCTGCCCAAGCTCCCTCCCAGCACGAGCCAGGAGGAAGGCAGCTCGGTCCCAGATCTGGGGTGTGGTTCTCAGGTCCCGCCCGGGTGTCGGCTTTTCTCTGGGCCGGCCCACACAGTCCCCTGCCCCCCACCCCCCAGTGGCCATTCTGGCCTCTCTCTAATCCCCAGTCGGTGGCCCGGGTCACTGCCCACCTTTGCAAGCCCCCCCACTACATCCAAAGTGGTTTTGTGAACACCTCATGGCATTTCATGTCAGGCACACCCAGACATCCATCCCTTCAAGTTCAGTAAAAATCCTTCCGGCCTGCGGCGCTTTAACGGACCGAGGGAGGTTTCACACGACTTATGCAGGTGAGCGGAGCAAAAGTCCGCACAGCCCAGCAGGCATGCAGCGGTCACAGGACTCGCCTTCAGTGGCAGTGGTGGTGTGCCATGGCTTGTCTGCAACAGATGTGATGATTTGTGCAGTTTGAAAACTACAGCCACTTCTGATGACATTCTAGACCAGGCTGGGCTCTGCTGGCTCCTCGGGCCTGCTGACCCCTCACCTGGGCCTCTCGGCTGGCCCGTCCCGCATAAGGCCCTGATACCTGCCCCCATCTCTCTTCCTCTTCCCCCACAGGTGGCGGTGCTGACTGTCACCGAACAGGCAGTGCCCCCAACCCCAGCTGCCCCCGAGGACCCTGCCCCACTCTGGGGCTCCCCAGCTGCCCAGGGCAGCCCTGGGGATGGAGGCCTCCGAGGTGAGTTGGTCACCCTTCCCTTGTGGGAGGGAGTCAGGGGGAATGAGATACCAGTCTCCACTCTGCTGCTGACTCCCAGATGGACCCCCTTGGGGGTCTGGGCCTTCCCAGCTCTCCAGGGGCCGGCCCCTGAGCACTGGAGTCTGGGGAGCCCAGCAGATCCTGCCCCACCTTCTCTGGTAGAACGGGGGGGGGGGCAGGCACTCGGGATGATACAGACCCCTGCCTCCTCCCCCCAACTCCAGGGGTACCGGGAGCCAGAGAAACCGTGAGGGCCCCGCTTCTCCCTCGAGATGGTAGGTGCTGGCGGGGGGCCAGGGTGGGGTGGGAGCAAGGCCAGAGCTGATGAGATTTCTCCCCCAGACCGAGTGGGTGCTCGGGGGCTTCCTGGGCCCATCGGCCCCAAGGGAGACACTGGCAGCCGGGGCCCAACAGGAATGAGAGGCCCTCCAGGTGAGTGTCCGCAGGACTGCCCCCTCAAAACTTTTCTGGCAGCTGCCCCTCCCAGGTGGACCCAGGTTGGGATCTTCCTTCCTCAACCCTGACCCCTAGGGGCGGCCTGGGCCCCTTGCCCTTGCGTGTCTCTCAGCTCACCACCCCTCTGAGGGTGCCCCGCTCATGCAGGTCTCCCCAAAACCCTCTTTTGCATTCACTCAGCCCATGTTCTCTGGGAAGCCACTCCCAGCAGGCTCTGAGCTAGGCACTGGGGTGGGCCAGACCAGTCCCTGCCCTCCTGCAGCTCCCAGGTGGGTGGAAGGGTGGGCCTCGGCAGAGGAGAAACAGCAGCGCCCACCCATGGGACCAGGGTTCTTAGAGAGGCGTTGCAGGTATGGGAACCCCAAAGAAGGAATCTCAGACCCAGCCTGGACCTGGTGGGGGTGGGGAGGGCTTCCCGGGGGGCGACTTCTCAGACGAGGCCTAAAGGACAACCCGAAGTGCGCCCCGGGCATAATAAAGGGCTATTAGAGGGCACAGCTCATGCAAAAGCCTGGAAGGGACGACAGAGAACATTCTGGAAGTCATTATCTACTAAGCACCAAGTGTCCACTGCCCTAAAGACCCTAGGGAGGGCTGTGTTTGGCCCTCATGGACAGCTAGGAAAGTCAGCCAGTAATTGCCCTTTGCGGTGGCCCCCAGAGCCTTCTCCTACCCAATGCCCCAGGCTGCCTGGTCCTGTCCCCTTGCAGCTGCCCTGGGCTCTCTGCCTCCTGAATACCTGCCCATGCCCCTGGTTCTGTTGCAGGGCCACAGGGACCCCCAGGGCGCCCTGGCCAGGATGGAGCTATGGGTGCCCCTGGACAGAGGGGACCTCCAGGCCCACCGGGGCCTCCTGGCCCCCCTGGGCCCCCAGCCCCCGTTGGACCACCCCACGCCCGGATCTCTGAGCACGGTGAGTCCCTCAGGGTCACAGCAGCTGGGGGTGGGGGTGGGGTGAGGCTAGCATTGAGTAACCACAATGTCACTGCAGTCTACCAGGCACCTGCTGTGGCCCTTGGCCAGTCACCCGATCCTCCACTGGGTGCCATCACCCTCCTCTGTTCACTGATGAGGAAAACTGAGGGCCGGAGAGGGGACCCCGAACCACCGGGACATGGGAGGCTGGCTGCAGGCCTAGGCAGCCTCTGAGCCTGTTCTTGGACCCACGGCCTCAGAGCTGGCCAGGGTCTAGCCCTTGGGGCGCAGGGAAGCTCGAGGCCCCACAGCAGGAAGTGAGCCCTGAGCTCCCAAGGCCACAGCACTGCCGTGTGCCCAGAGAGGCCCCAGCCCCCTCCACCCAGCAAGACCCCCGTACACCCTTCACCGTGCCCCGAGCCTGACCTACATGTGTGACGCTGGAGGGCAGAGCTTGGGGTGTCAGGCTCCACCCCCATCTGTGTCACGGTGGTGCCGGCCGGGCACCACACTCCCGTTCATGCCGTCTCACTGCCTGTTCTCCCTCTCCGAGCCTCGGTTTCTGTGGCACTCATGCAAAAATGGTAGCTTGTGTTGTGTATTCCCATTTGCCTGTGACGGTGCAGGCCCAGCAAGGAGGAGTCTTCCTGGGTGTCACCAGCTAGACTGTGGCTAGAACCCACGTCTCCCTGCCTCCAGGCCCGTGTGGCCAACACTCTCCCCACTCCCCACCCTTGGAGCACATGACAAGTGGCCCTAGCCACGCTACAGGCTGTCCCACAGGGCAGTCACAGCTGGCTTGGCACAGGTGGCAGGTGCCCCACCCCACCCAGCCCTGTCCACTCATCACCTTTCCTCCTGCAGGGGACCCATTTCTGTCTAACACCTTCACCGAGGCCAGCAGCCACTGGCCCCAAGGACCAGCTGGGCCCCCCGGCCCCCCAGGGCCAATGGGTAAGTTGAGTCCAGGCCTGGGGTAAGGGGTGGGGTTGAGGGACAGCAGAGGGATGAGAGCCATGACTGCCAGGAGGGAGCTGAGGGCAGACCTCCTGACCCTGTACTCTGTTTCGGTGCTGAGAATATCCTCTCTTTTTTTTCTATTGAATTTATTGGGGTGACATTGGTTAATGAAATTACACAGGTTTCGGGTGTACAGTTCTATAATATATCACCTGTATACTGTATTGTGTGTTTGCCACCTCGACAAGTCTCCTAGGGTATCCTGTCTTATTCCAGGTCCCCCCGGACCTCCTGGTCCCATGGGGTCCCCTGGGAGCCCCGGACATACAGTGAGTATTTCTCCAAGTCCTCCCACTCATCTGTCCACCCATCCTTTCACCCATCCGTCGTCTGTCCATCCATCTATACTTTCCTTCATTCATTCAAGCACTTACGGAGCGCTGAATGTGCAGACTCCTTTCCGTAAAGCTTCTCGTTCAGTCCACGTAACAAGAAGCCCTGTTGTTGTCACCTAAGGCCAAGGAAGGTGGAGACACTTGCCCTAGGGCTGTGGCCAGCACATGGCAACCTCCAGAGCAAGGTGGGCACTGTCCGACTCCACAGTTGTGAACACCGAGCTGTGTGGACTTCTCACTGCGCGCCCGTCACTGGATGTGTGAAGGGCCCAGAGGCCCAGGCCAAGCTGGAGCTCCAGCCCCCACCCTTCTGCCCCCAAGTCCCTGTCCACTCTGCCCTGCCCCAGCACAAGGCTGAGGCCCTGTCTTGTTACTCAGGGACCCCCAGGCCCCACCGGACCCAAAGGAGTCTCTGGACACCCAGGAGAAAAGGGCGAGAGAGTGAGTGCTGAATTGGCCCCTGGGTGGAGGGATCTGGGGAGGCCTGGGGGCCCTGGGTCAGACCCCCACGACAGCTGACTCCATACCTCTCCTCCCTCCCACACAGGGACTTCGCGGAGAGCCAGGCCCCCAGGGCTCCATGGGACAGCGGGTGAGTGACGCTGCCCACCCTGCAGCGCCCCCTTCAGGATTTCCCAGGCACAGTCCCTGCATCCCCTGTGGCCACAGCCCCTGACCCTCCCTGTGTGGTCCACGGAGGGGTGTTCACCTCCTCTCTCCCTCCCTGTCTGAGGGTCCCCGCAGCCTCTTAGGGTCAAGCCACCTCCGTCTCGCAGGATCTGTACCTGTTTCTCTTTTCCTCTGTCTCTCCATCTCTCCGACTATAATTGTAGATGCGGGTGTTTCTCCCTTTAGTTTGGTCTGTTTTTGCGTCATCTATTTCTAAGCTTTGTTGTTAGGTGCATACACATTCAGGATTTTATTGTCTTCTTGGCCCTTTTCTCTTTATGAAATGAATATCTTCCTTTCTGGTAATACTCTTGGTCTTGAGTTCTACTTTGATTTTTAAAAATAGCCGCATCAGCTTTCTAATGCTTAGTGTTTACACGGTATATCTTTTCCAACCCTTTCAACTTTCAACCTGTCTTTCTATTTAAAGCGGGTCTCTTGTAAACAACACGTACTTGAGTTTGCTTTTTTTCCTAACAGTCTTACTGCTGATTCATCTACATTTAATGATATGTATAGTTATTGACGTGGTTGGGGGGAAGCCAACCATCTTGCTATTTGTTATGTTTACCGCAATCTCTTTATTTCTTTATCCCCTTCTACCAGTAACTTTTAAAATACCTCTTAGTATTATTTTTTCACGGTTGCTCTAAGAATAACAACATGCACCTGTGACTGATCACAATTTACTTGAATTAATGTTTTCCCAGTTCACATGTACATAAGTAGGAATATTAAAACTGTGTGAATTCTGTCCTCTTCTGTCCTTGTGCTATTTTACTTCTGCACTTGCTACAAACCCCACAATATATTGTTGTTATTACTTTAAACACTCAGTTGATTTTTAAACGAGAAAAGAAAAAGTCTTTTACATCTACTGATGCATTTATCATTTCTTTTTTTTTTAAGATTTTATTTATTTAGAGAGAGGGGAAGGGAAGGAGAAAGAGAGGGAGATAAGTATCAATGTGTAGTTGCCTCCCATGTGCCCCCTACTGGGGACCTGGCCCACAACCCAGGCATGTGCCCTGACTGGGAATTGAACTGGTGACGCTTTGGTTTGCAGGAGAGCGCTCAATCCACTGAGCTACAGCAGCCAGGGCTATTTGTCATTTCTAATATTCTCTTTACCCTCCTGTGGATCCAGATTCCCACCTGGCATCAGTTTTCTTCAGCCTAAAGAACATCCTTTAATCTTTCTTGTTGTGTGGTTCTGCAGACAACCAGTCCTCACAGCTTTTGTTCATCAAAGCTGTCTTTAATTTACCTTGACTTTTGAAAGATATTTCCACTGGGTATAAAATGATAGGTTGGCCTTTTTCTCCCCTTTCAGTACTTTACAGATGTTGTCCCGTGGTCTCCTGGCTTACCCCGACCACTACAACGTCTCAAGAGCAAGTGGCTGTTATTCTTGTGTATGTTTTCTTTGGCTTTAAAGATTTTCTCTTCACTCTTGGTTTCAACAGACTGATCACGTTGTAGTTGGGTGTGATTTTCTTTGTGTTCACTGAGATTCCTGGATCTGTTAGGTTGCTAAGGCTTTTTTTTTTTTTTTTTTTTTTTTTTGCTGGTTGTTTTGTTTCATTAAATTCTTTTTTTAGAGCATTATTTTGGGTTCGCAGCAAAGTTAAGCACGAAGTAGAGAGAGTTCCCACATGCTCCCTGCCCACCCCCCACGCCCGTTCTCCCCCGTGGCTGACACCTCGCACCACGGCGGGACGTTTGGTACAGTGGGCAAACCTGCCTCGGCATGTTGTCATCACCTGAAGCCCACAGTTTACACGAGGGTTCGCGCTTGGTGGTGTACGTTCTGTGGCTGTTGACACGTGTAGTGACCCGCATGTACCACTGTAGTATCACACTGAATCAATTCCCTAAAAATCAGTGTTTCTCCCTTCCTCTCTCTTGAAAATTGATAAAAACGTGTCATTGGGTGAGGACTGAAAAAACAACTGTGGTTTTTGCCTTTTAGTCTGCGTGTAATTTTTGCTGAAAGACACCATGTCCTGGGTGCAGAGAACTGTGGTCCGCAGGCCCTGGGTAGCGTGGCGGGAAGCCGCTGGGGCAGAGGGGTCCCTCTGTAGTCCTGCGATGGGGTCTCAGCCGTTCAGCGAGACTGGGCCCCTGGGCTGTGAACCGCACTGGCGCTTCTCAGTTCTGTTTCGCTTTTCCCCCTGAAGTGGGGCAAGATGGCTAGAGGGCACTGGAGTGGGAGTATGTTCCTGCCCCTGTGTGGAAAGGGGGAGCCAGCTAGAGCTGGGTATTTCACTACCCCCAGGGCCATTGGGCTCTGATTAAGACCCAAGCAGGTTAGGCTGTGATAAAGTAGTTTCTCCTGAGGGCAAGCCTCGTTAAGACCAGAATGTTCTGGTACATTTCCAGATGGTTTCTTTTCCTCTCCCCTTGCTAAAAGAATGAGGGGATTTTTTTTTTTTTCAACTCTCACTGTATGGACCTAGAAGAGGTCCTGGAGGTAAAACTCACAAAAGTGGAGGTCTTCCGAAGACTGGGGCCCCCTGGAACTTTTAACTCTCAGAATTGTCCACGCTGAGCCCCAGCAACTGATCGATTACACTTAGGTTCTCTTATCCCGGGCTGGCTCTCCGGTACATTCTGCCCCTCTGTCTCTGCACGCTGAGAGGCAGAGGCTTGCCCCGTGCTCACCTCTTCAATGGCTCTAAAAAGAGTTGTTGAGTTTCCAGGTTGTTCAGCATTTTACTTGTTAGGACAGAATGGTGACTTCTGAGATCTTTTTCTGCTGGACCTGAAACTGGACATTTTTGTTTTGTTTTTAAGTCAGTTTTGGAAAGAAAACTGATTAATATTTATTCCAATTTTTTTTCTTTAAGATTTTATTTATTTATTTTTTAGAGAGAGGAGAAGGGAGGGAGAAAGAGAGGGAGAAACAGCAATGTGTGGTTGCCTCTCACATGGCCCTCACTGGGGACCTGGCCTGCAACCCAGGCATGTGCCCCGACTGGGAATCGAACCGGGACCCTTTGGTTCCCAGCCTGCGCTCAATCCACGAAGCTACACCAGCCAGGGCCCAACTTTTTTTTTCTGTTCCTGTGTTTTTTTCTCTCCTTCTGGGACTCCAGGTCCACTTAATATTCTCCCGAGAGTTATTGAGGTTCTGCCAGTTTAAAAAAAAATGTTTCTACTTTCTGTGGTTTAGTTGGAACTCTTTCATTGACCTGTGTTCAAGTTCATTGATTCTGTCTTCTGTTACGGCCAATCTTCTGTTAATCCCAATTAATGAATTTTTTTTATTTCAAGTATAATCATTCTTGTTTCCAGGATTTCCGTTTGATTATTTTTTACAATTTCACACCTCGCCTGAAGGCGCCCACCTCATCACCCACTGTATAACTCCCACTAGATTTTTTAACAAAGATCATTTCCTCGGTGTCTGCTAAGCTCGACATCTGGGTTGGCTGTGGATCTGTTTCTGCTGATTGATTTTTCTGTTGAGTACAGGCCACATTTTCCGGTTTCTTCATATGTCGAATAATTTTTATGGCATACTAGACAATCTAGATAATACAGAGAAGGGACTCTATTATATGGCGAAGGATTCTGTTATCTTCCTCGGAAGAGTGCTGACTTTTGGCCTAGGGTGTCAGTTGGACTCAGCTTTGGGACTTGAGGTTGGACAGTTCACAGACTATCCAAGGGTTACAGGGGAGTATTTATGCAGATGTCATTCCCCTATGGTAGCTCCCTGCTTCCCATTATTTCCTCTCAATTTACTCCTTCTTTGGCAGTCTCCATTCTCCGACCCCTCAGGCCAAAGAACCTAAAGCTTTCTGCTCAAGCTGTCTGCTGGACAGAGGGAGCTGGGGTACATACCCTTCAGAGGAAAATCTATGTGGATTTTACCCAGTGCCATTTCCTTCTTTCAAAGGCCAAATGTCCTCCAGTTTCTGGCTGTTCTTTATCACTTTCTGTGGCCTTCAAACAGTTGTTTTCTGCATTTTATCTAGTGTTAGTTCAGTACAAGCTACTCTGTCTCTGCCTCTCTCAGCCTCTCTCATTATATTTCTCTCTTTCCCTCCCTCCCTCCATCCCTTCCTCCCTCTTCATTGCTTCTACTTCTATTTCTCCTTGTAGGGAGAACCTGGCCCCAAAGGAGATCCTGGTGAGAAGAGCCACTGGGTAAGCTCCAGCCCAGCACTAATCTTCCGCTACCCCCTCTTGCCTTGGGCACTCGGGAAATTATTTTGGAGGGGGGGCACCCCAGCCAAATCCCCATTGCAAGCTGCTCTCCCAGGGAGGAGCCTGGACAGTTCTCAGCCCGAGTGTCCTCCCTTGTCCTGTCCCTCCCAGTTGGACAGGGCCAGCCTTATCAGCAGACCCCATGCTCTCTCTCTCTGTCTTCACATCCCTGTCTCTGCCTTCCCTCTGTGGCCTTTCCAAGCCAAGGTGACCCTGCCTGCCCCTCCTGGGTGGTTTGGGCTGACCCAGTCCAGACTGCATCCCCTGCCTCCAAAGGCCTCTCCAAGCCAGGGCTTTGGCTTCTGCTCCCCTGTCTACAGCAGAAAGGGATGCATGGAAACAATATCCACACCGAAGAACAGGACAGGGGGCCTTAGGAAAGCCATGAGACATTGGAAGGGAGGCATAGAAATGCTGAGGTACACAGGAGCCCACAGTAAAGGTCCAGGGGACCTAGACACCATCATACACAT